>JASSRZ010001709.1:17159-41005 GCA_032164315.1 Malacoctenus gilli
TATGCATGATGACCATGATGATGAATCAAAACCAAAACAAATGTGCTCCTTTCACCACTTTTAAATTTACAAACTTGAACTAAAATGAATGTGCCGCATGATAACCAGTCATTTAATCAGTACAGTCAAGTGGACAGCCATCAGCAACCAAGTCGATGACTTTTAGATACAGAACACAACAGCAGCACTCTGATTAACCAAACAGGAGTTGCTTTGAGTAGCTGCTTTGTATTTCTCCGCTGTGGTTTTATTCCTCCCCACCGACATGTCTCGGTTAATGAAAAGCTTCGGGCATCCAGTTAACGAGACTGATTTGTCGATTAAGTGAGGCTGACAGTCGGCATGGAAGGAAACACCTTGCGAGAAAGACGGTGGCAAACAAGGTTAAACCCTTCCGTTGTGTTTAGGTCAAGTTTTCAAGCTCCCTGACCCCAGGTTGTGAACCATGACTACTGCGGGACTTAACATTCATTTATTTACAGCAGACTCACCCTACAGTCAGCAGTAATGTCAGCTGTATGCACGACTCTCCTAACCTGTACCTATCTCTAAGTTGCAGTGAACTATTGTAGGTTACAGAGATCCATTTTGCAGACTGTTGTGTAGGTCTTGTTGTTTTGTCTTTCCAATTTCTCATAACTGGAGTCTAAATTAATCAACAATTTGCAGGCACTGATGGCAAAACCAACACATTTTAAACTGGAGAATGAATGGCTCCTTTCATGAACAGACTGGGGCCCTTGTTTTCAGATTAACACCTGAGCACCATTAATGGATTACTCTTTGATTAGGTTATCCCCCGCGTCTCCCTCGCGGCTTGTGCACACTGACGCACTGGTTGGAAGTGGGTCGACTCAGCATTAGCGGGTGTGAAGGTTGTAGTCTGGATGCTGGGTCAATAATCAGGTTGTCTGTCTGCCTGTGTGGTTAGTTAGTCTCAGTCAGACTGCAGAGGCCAAGGTAAGCACTTGCATTGTTGTTTATTCTTGGTTCACCTTCATATTTGCTGGCGAAATACTCTCAGGATGCTATTCACAAGGAAACATACTCAGGATTTTGTGCTGTTATTGACTAAACTGTGACATAAATGCATAAAGTGTTTACATAAAGAGTGATGCCAGTGGTGCAGAATAACAGTCAGCTTTGTGTTTATCTCATTCTGTCAAACAGTTGCGATGAATTCAACAATTCATCTTGTCAGTTCTGCAATTTGTGTTGAAGTTAAGGAGGATGTGCATCCCTGTAACATTGCTGTAGGTTCATAGAGGCAACTGTGTTACAGATTTTATCACAGGAAACACAATATGGACTGAAAATGTGAGCAAAGTTGGTCTAGAATGATTGAGGCAGTTACCTGATTTTTGGTTTGATGTGCACACTCTAATATTTTATTTAGATTTGACTTGGTTTGTGGATTTTTCACGTTGCTTTTTGTCAATGACTGTGATATAAAAATGAACACTGACCTGTTGGACTGTTTGTGGTGCAAATTGACTTTTTTTCCCCCTGATGAAGTTCATTGAGAAAATACTGAGAACAGCTTGCTGCCCTGAGTGTGTTTATGCATGTAGGAGTGTTGCCTTTCGCTACTTAACCCAATACCCACAGGGAGGGGTATCTAAGGTAACTAGGTTTTTTGGCTGCAGTCATGTAAATGGATCTCCAGACTAAAGCGTTGGCGAGTGACTGTGACATTATTATCTTTGTTTTAACTACTCTGAACTCCCTCATTTCTCGTTCTTTTAGTTCACCTTCCCACCAAGGCTTCTCACCCCATTTGTGTTGTTGCAAAAACCAAAAAATAAAATAAAAAAACCCTGAAGACTCGGCACTCTTCAGACATGTCTGAGGTCGTAGCTTCCAGCGGTCCCGAGGACAGTCAGCCGCAGCAAAAGCTCTTCAATCGCCGCAGCAGGAAGTCTGGGTACTCCAACATCTTTTCGGGGGTCAACATGCATCAGCTACACAAGCTGTTCAGATCAGCGGGGGACAGGGACGCCGAGCATCGAGCCAAGCTGGTGTGGCGAGGGATGGACGCGGACATGGAGGGAGCAGGGGAGGAGAGGGAAGGAGAGGAGGAAGAAGAGGAGGAAGAGAGGGAGGAGGAGGCCATGCTGGCTCAGGCCTTGGTAGGCTTGAGGGTGCGAGCGAGGAATAAAGCAGGAATCAGAGTGGAGGGACACAAAGACCACAAATGGCTCCAAGCATCCGGATACCTCAGGTGAGAGAAGAGACGATAAAAAAAGCAACATTTACATGAAAAGTTCAGAGTTTTTGTTCCATTTTGTTCTTTTTTATAAAAAAGCTATTGTGTAGAGTCCCCAGCCCCTGTGTTGAAATGCAGTGCGTGAATAGTCATGTGCCTCACAAACTCATTGTGACCTTACGGGACTCCATCCTCCTCCCGGCATACCACAACACAAACACACTCCCACATTATCAAGCTATGTCTGTGAGGACCGACTTCAATACAGACCCTGAAATTCAGTGTTAAACACAAAGTCTCCAAAAAGAAAACAAGAACCAGCTATTGATGTCTTTATTCTCTCCACAAATGTCCCAATTCTTCTGGTTTCAAACTCAAGCAAGTCCTCACAAAGATAGACCAACAAGTTTACACGTCCAACCACCAGGCCTCCCTCTCCACATTCCTCACTGAGATGAAATTAGTCTTGCAGGAGTAGTAGTGAAGTGTCACCGAATGGTGAACTGCTGGTGTGAGTCGGCAGGGTGGTGCAAACCGATGAGACTACAAAGGCTTCAACAGAAAAATCTCGGCGGTCCTGACTGTAAAGTCTCAACAGCCATTGTGAACTGTTGTGTTTTAATTATCAAGACATACAAATGGGAAAACTGTGTCTTTTTAAATTTGAGACCAAGCAAATCACTTCCTGAAATCTTCATTCTTTACTTGTCGAATAATTGGCTGATTATTTTTGTCCAAAATATGTTAATAAAAGCTCTCTTCAAATATACCGATGTTACTTTTGTGTACTTGCATCAATTCAGCCATTTACTGTCATGACCGTCCCACATTTTTGGTGCTCTGGTGTTGGATGAGACTGGTGAGACTCTGAGAAACCAATATAAACATATGGACAATATAGAAACTGTACATTTGAATTCTGTTTGATTTAAAGTGTTGTTTCAACAAGGACTGGTGAAACCACAGGTGTGTTGCATGTGATTCTGTTTGAAATTCGGGAGTTTGTTTCAAATTTCAAAACGATGCGAGACCACCGCCCTGAATATGAGGGTCTGTAAGTGTAGATTTTAAGCGGCATTGTTTTGTCTTCAGGATTGAGGAGCCTTTATCCGGCTGCACTGTCGAGCGTGAAGAAGCCGAATCTGGATCAAGTCCCGTAGAGTTTCTGCTGCAGCCTGAGGAGGAAATCCCAGAGTACCACAACCCCTTCAAACCCTCCGCTTGGAGGTTAGGCGTTGCAAAGCTGGAGGGTGCAAGAGACTCTGAGCGTTACCTTCACCGCATCCTCCACTAACAAGCCAGCTCGGGTTCAGACGCTTCGGAGCAAGCTGCAAGAAAACAGAGTAATGAAATAATCCTAGTGATTTTATAATTTGACTTTGACTCGACCGCATGGATCATGACCTGTTGACACAAGTGAACTTTAGAAAGGTTCCTGAGAAATTTGTCAATAAAACCTCAATGAAGTTTGTTGGACAGATAGGAACTTTTATGTTATTGACTAAAGCGACGAATGAATTTAGTATTATCTTTTTTGTCAAGCTGACAAAGCAGTTCGTCGGAGTCCTCGATCATTGTATTGACTCTGTGATTCTCGTGTTTGTGATCAGAGGTATGTCTGGGATACATGAAGAGAGGAAATGCACCATGTAAACAAATCAGGAAATTACTATAATTAGAGAGGTCCCTTCTTTTTCAGGCCTGCTTGGTTTATATCTGTCTGTTTTTTATCTATGTTGAAATTTGACATGTGACATTAAAGATTTAGGGAAAGCCATTTTTGTTCTCAGTCTTGATGCCAATAAAAAGATACACAGTCATAGGTCACTGAGTCCAATGTCTGATCTGACATTTTCCAGTATTCTTGCTTCCTTAGATTTTTTTGTGAACGCTCGCACTGGATCCTTTTGATCTTTCACACACAATTGTTGACTGTTCGAGGGCGAAGCCTGAAGAGTTTAGTTGAGCTGTGTCGGGTTAAGATGTGTTAAAATGCGTCTAACAACTTCAACATTAACTACATGACCAGTGTAAATCAGCTGAACTAAGCCACAAACCCACAACACCTTCGTATTAATGGAATATGTTTTAATTATAATCTATCATTAAATATTACATACAAATTATACAGTGCATTGTCACAATACATTTCATGTCAGCTCAGTACAGCAGGAAGTTACTTCTTTGTTTGCGTAGGTCCACCCACGAGCCAGAAAATTACCGGTAATTAACATGGTTGGAAAAAAAACAACCCCAAAGGCAGCGGAGTTGGGACCACCGGTCTCGCTCTGCTTTGCTGCACCGATTCTGTCATCTTCTGCAATGATTGCAACTCATTAGCAGTGAAAGACCAATCAGGCGAACCGGCCATACCGGTCACAATTTAACAGTTTGTTGCTCCCGATCCTCATCATCGTCTCGGATGACTTGCAGATGTTAGTTACAGGAGGAGTGATGGGAAGTGTGAAACCGGTTCACAGGGTTTGTGTCCCGTGTGTAAAGAAAATATACACACACCACTGAAATTCCTGAATGTGTAAGTTTCGACCACAATGAGCACTCTTCTTTTTTTTTTATTTGTTACAAAATAAAATGCTGATCTCGTGACACCGCTGCTGTTGCCAGCTCACCGCTGGTAACTGCAGAGCGAGGACATATGCATGTAAATATTAAAAAGGCAGAGAGGTATGGCAAAAAAAACAAACAAACGTGGAATGCAACACTTTCCATCCAAAAACAAACACTTTAGAGGTTTCTGACTGGCGTGCACGTGTGTGTGTGTGTGTGGGCAAACATGACGATTACCCAGGAGTCCCAACAGAAAGGTCTCACTGAAATCTCTCTCAGGTAGGGCACAGATTCTCCAACACGCTCTTTCCTCACACCCGCTGAAGGCACAGAAGCAAACGGGGAAGACAGGCTGCGACACACTTCCTCTTTTGCTTTCATCCGGACATGCACAACCTCGCTCCATCAGGGGTGGAGGGATGGTGAGAAAAAAAATTCCCATCTCTACGACCAAAACCGGTGCTTTCAGATTCTGCCTTCTCCTCCACCTGCACACAGATAATCCTCACTCCAGCTCCCTGCTGTCCCTCTTCTCCTGCTCCTTCGCTTTCCTACCACCAGGTGAAGAAGGGTCTTCTGCTCTGGAAACTCTGCGTGTACGACTCGCTGTTTGCTCTCTGGGGTGCTCTGGCTGTTTCCACAATTACTGGGGGCATCTGGACCAACTGGAGGGGCGTTTTGCCGTCCTTCAGAGCTTGGCAAAGGTTCAGGATCTGATGTAGAGAGAGCAGAGTTTATCAAAAAACAACATTCAAGAGATACCATGACTTGAATGAAAGAAGCCAGCTGCATGTCCAAAAAAAGGAAAAAAAAAAAAACCTCACCTGGCCCCTCATGACTGCTACTTGTTTGTGAAACTGTCCCCTGTCAAAACCAGGATCTTTCTGCAGAAGGTGGAAAATAAACCAGTTTAACATACATCATTTACAGAAGTCCATCTATTTCCTTCACTTATTTCATTTCCTAAACTTTTTTGCGTGACATTGTGTTTCAGTGAAGGTCAACCATCTCTCCATTAATTGGCTCCACTCCCACTGAAATCATTCCCACCTTGTTGGAGGCAAAAAAGTCCTCTAGCTTATGTAATTTTGTTCAGCTCCTCTGATAAACATCAGAGTTGTCTTTACCTTAAACAGTTCGTAGAGGTCCTCCTCCAGGTCCTTGATGAAATTTGGGTCTGACAGTTTAGGGAGGACGAGCTCTCGGACTTCCTGAGAGAAGGGAACTTTGGCCTGGGAAAGCCACGCCCAGTAGAAGGGGTCTGGTGATCGGAGAAGAACAGAAACACAGAGTAGTGGTTTAAAAGAAAAAAGTGTATATCGTGATTTTTGGGGCAAAATGATGAGAATAAACACTGCATTATTTCTGCAAACCAGAAACAATGTCATTTATGGATGTGCAGTTTTAAAAGAGCAAGTTAAGCAGTGTCCAAGCACTCTTACAAGCTCTCCAAGAGTCGGGGTGTTTGAGGGGGAAGGCGAGGCCATTGTCTATAGCTGCGAGCTTGATGATAGGATCCTTCACGACCACCCAGTCTGTGTCCTGAGGCAGAAACATGCATTCAGTCATAAATCTTAATGCAGCAGATCATTTGACTTCACACAGGAGGAAAAACTAAAAGTGGAGTTTATATCAATGGAATGGCTCATTTCTATTAACTGTAACATTGAGCTTTTGTTCAGCATACAGCAGTAACCAGGCACAGTTAATAGCCCATGTAAACGTCTACGTACTATGTCTCTGTGTGTAGATTAAAATGCAAATCACTCACCCGATTACCAACAGAGTCCATGGGACAGTCGTATTTCAGTAGCCAGTTGTCGTTTCCTCGGTCTTACATGTGAAAAAGGAGAATATCAGGTCAAAACTGAACATTCTGCAAGGTGCAAAAAAACAGTTGCAGAAAAACAAAATCCGGAAGGAGTGACGGCGTACGAAAATATTTACCGCTGTATGACTAAACACTCACATCGTGCGACTGCATTTGGACTCTGGTTGCAGAACTGTCACAAATGTGCAATGACTGAGCCCATTTCGCCCAAACCGATCACAAGTTACTACTGTGGGTTTTCGGCCAAGCATGAGTAGCACAGAAAGTTTGAATGGTCATGCTGTGAATGTTGTCCAGGCCACCGTTAATACTTATATATGGGCACGGAAGTCCCACTTTCTGCTCTCTGGTCGTTTTAAAAATGTTTGAAACATCATAAACCGTTTAGGAGTTAGGAATAATGGATGTCTACACACTGAAACCCATTGGTCACTGCATACCTGTGTTTCTAATTATGTAGTCGAGGACGACGAGCCGCTCGAACTGCAGCTGGAGCTGACGGTTGGTGTTCTCAGGCAGCGGCTCCGCTTCAAACTTCCGCAGCCAGAAATCTGCGTCCTTGTATCCATCGACAAAAAGCTGGAAGGAGCCGACCTGGAAGAGCGCAAGCAGAGCAAATGTTGACTGTATCATCCGTGGACTGTTGTTCAAATTTGGTGTGAATGAAGAACAAATCCTGGAAATGATTGCGGTGTTGTTTTAGTCATGTAAAAGTGTAAACATTGACATTTGAACTGTGCTGTGCACTAAACAAGCAGTGCAAGTTTGTTGTAGTCATTTGTCTCGTTTGGCAACAAAACTAAGTTCACTTGATGGTAATACTCCTGCTGCAATAAGCGAAACAAAGGACATAAGAGGCCTCGGAGGCACCGTTTCCCTCCAGCCAGTGTTAATCAATTTGTACAGTTATGCATTTACATCTTGCAGTTAGGTGTTTAAAAGTGGTCAGTGTGAGTGCAAGTTGAAGTCAGAAAGAAGTGTGAAACTGCACTTTATTTCTCCAAGTTCGAGCCACACGACAAGTTTGAACGATCCCGGAAAACTGATAAAGCTGCGATTACACAGCAGCACCAAAACAAACTTTGTGACCTTCAACTGGTTTGACTTTTGGTTCCTATGTGGAACACTTGTGCCTGATCCTTTGCAGACAATAAATCGATATCTGATACAAGTTAATCAATGACAAAAGGACACAAATCGTACAGTACAAAGTAAACAAGTTTCGAAATGCGTCGGTCATTTAAAATTTTCATAAAAATCCAAACTTCCAACCTGGATTGCAACAAAGCATGCAACAGTTTTCACATGAATTTGACTATTTCACTTGTGTTTGGGTTTGCTGAAGAACAAGCACAAAACTCCGATCTATTTGTGTCGCAAGAATTTATCAGATTACCTTGGGGGGCAATCCAATCCTGTGGAAGCGCTGACCCACTTTGGGCACCTTCTCCAGGGCGAGCTTTTTCCCTCGAGACTTCACCCTGTCTATGGCACTGTAGTTGAATGTTTCACTCGCCAAATACACCACCTGAAGCGGGAAGGATGATTCAGCGAGGCTGCAAAAAACAAACTCGCGCTGCTTGCGGGATGCCGACGCGGCGTCGATACCTTGGTCCTGGGAACGATATTGAGCTCCAGCTTCTGATCGACCAGGCTCGCGCCGGCCTCCGACAGGTAGCCCTGATTCAGCACCAAACAGTCCCGGCCGAAACAGCACGGACAGCACAGCTTCTGGAGCCATTTGGTCCACTTTGGATTCAGCTGGCCGTAGGGTTCTTCGTTTTTAGGCTTGAATACTCCGATGATCTTCTGCGAAATAAAGAGCCCGATAAAGATGTTCACAGAGAATCAGTTCAGGAAGTGAAATCGAGATAAAAAAAAACCAAAAAACAGAACAAGTGACAAAAGTTTGGTTGTATGATGCAAATCCCTTATCAAGGGACAATAAACTCCTTTGTGAAGATAAAGTCAAACATCATAATGGCTAAAAGTAAAGATTAGAGGATTGAGTTTGAGCAGTTTGGGAACAATTTCTTCTTCGCTGAATTCTGGTATAATTACAGGAAATCAGACGGCAAAGCTTACGAGCCTTGCGTTAAAAGAAAACAGCTTTCTTTCTTCCTCAATGTGATAATCAGGCAGCAAAAAAAAAGCTTTAGGATAAAATGACGAATTCTACTTTGGAGTCCGTCATAAAAATCACATGTCACATTACGCTACAAACGCTGATTACAACATAGAACTTGGTGGGAGAGGAGATTTATATCCTCCCTGGAAACTAGCACATGACCACTAAGCATGGTGGTGACTAACTAAAGAGACTATGGAGGCGGGAGGGGGGAGGTTGAGGGGACCAGGTCACTGGATCTAAACCTCATACTTTCTGCTGAGAAGAATACTTTACGGTTTATAGGCCTCTGAGGGGAGAAGAAAGCAGCTCATTTATAAGAGCTGCGAAGGTTTGAGCTCAAGCAAACTGAAAGTAGGAGGACAGATTTCCAGGCTGAGCTCAGAGTCAAGGACACACTTCCTTTTTTCTTTTTTTATCTTTCTTTTTGGCAGAACTCCAGATTCAGTACGAAGAGGCAACGTGAGCGGAAGTTGTGTGCAAGTTGCTGGAGATTTTTCCTGGATCTAAGTGGTTACCCATCGAACTCTACTGTTATGATTCGTCAGGGGCGAAAGCGCCACAATCGATCCTGTGTCGATTCCCTTCGCTATCTTGGCTGTACATCAGTTTGTACTGAACTGTCACTGCAACAAATCAGGCATGCATGCTCAGCATCTTCGACTCGTCAGAGGATTGCACATTTTCCTCTTTGCCAAAAGTAAGAAAATGAGAAAAAGGGGCAACATGAGAGTTAAAAGCAAAAGGTTAAATGAGAGAAGCATTTTTCTTCATCGGGTCGATGTGATATCACTGCGCCAGCTGGTCAGGCAGACACTCGCTGACGGACGAGCAGCTGCAGCAGATGGATTTGAAGTTATAAAAACCGACAACATTTACACTCGTGAGAAACTTGTCCCATTCCGTCATTGGTTGATGCTGATTGCGTCGAACTGGGCCATGTCATGCAACCTCCTGGGCATGCATCATCCTGGAGATTCTTACATTTTGTGGCCGAAGCAAGAACACCAGAATAAATCAGAAATGATTCATTGTCATGTAGTTGTTCAGCTCATTTTGACCCGTTTCATTTAATCATTCAATCATCAAGCATCAGACTTCATCATCATGCACTCGTCACACGAATCAGAGGTTTTGGTTTGAAATTATTTTACAAAAAAAAATTCACTGGAACCCTCAAAATGAAGTTTCTGTACAATGTGACATCATCAGCATTGGGTAAAGTGGGTCAAAGAGATGCAACCCTTCTGACGTGGCACGTGGAACCGTTTCAGTCTCCGTCAGAGTACAATTAGAATTTAGTTCTGACTCTGAAAGCGTCACGTCAACTTCATTCCAGCAATGTCTCTTTATTGTTGGTTGAGGATTTTTAAGGATCTCAAATAAACTGGCAAAGGAGATCAGTGACATCATGTGAGTGTTTTCTAGAACAAGTTTTAAAGGGAGGATTTTTTCTGGTTTCTTTGCAAGAAATCCCTCCTGTAAATTACTTTTCTTTTTTAAAGAAAAAAAAAAGATTAAAAAAAACCACATGTATTAAAAAGTTTAATGATATCAGAAATAGTCATAGAGTTACATCACATGTACATGTGTCACTACAGAAAGATCAAAGATTGTCTCGTTCACTCTCCAGAATTTTTAAAGATCTAACAAAAACATTGACAAAAATATTGCAAACTTTTTGAATTTTCTAAGTCAAGGTTTCATTTATTTTATTGTCATTGTGCCTGTCTGTAACTTGTGTAGTCTTGTGTCAATGTAAACAGGACTCTTAAAAAATAGATATTTTGTACCCTGTGAGATTGTCTGTATAAATAAAGTTAAACGAAAACAAGAAACTAATGTGAGGGGTCCTTCGTGAACATATTACTATTTCTTCGTGTAATTTCACAGTCAAGCGTTAGTTTAAACGTTCATCTTGATACAAAAATGTTTGTTTTGATAGGGGGTTTTACACTTGTTGCCTTTATATCTGCATACTTTGAACTGAGTCTGGGACTTTCTCTGAACTGACACAACATTCAATTTTAATTGAGCGTGTTTTTTTTGCTCCAATCAGCCATAAACTGAAACTGATGGTCAGCTCGTCCGGTCCGTTCTCGGGTTCAAGTTGTGTTGGCATGTCTAAAGTCTATCTGCCAAGTCATCGCGCGCTAGTTGAGGGAGGCCTTTCCTGGAGGCAACTGGATCTCTTTACCAAACATTGTTGCAGTGGTCGCGTCGAAAACAACATGTCGGGACTTGGAAAAGAGTCAATGATCAGCTCGAGGGACCTTTAAACAGTCAGACAGCAGCAGATGTTTCGTTAGCTGCGGCAACAGCTGCTCTCCTTACCCCTTGTGAGTCTTTGACAAAGTAGCTCCCGCTGGATCCCTGGTAGATCCTCTCCGGGTAGATGCCCTCCTCTATGGCTCGCTCGGCCTTTCGGATGATCTCTCTGAACTCGGGATCCTCCGGGAACTCGTTCCTGTGCGGCTCCCGCGGCGAGTTTCCGCGGTCCCGGTCGAGAAGCGGCTGCCGCTCCCGGTTGCGTCCGGGGCTGCCAGCCGGGATGCGCACCACGGAGCCCGGCGTACCTCCAAACCCGCCTCGGGGGCTGGGGGGCTCCGTGGGGCAGTAGCTGAAATCACCGGAGTCCCGAAGCGGAGAGACAAGCGGACTCGTCTCGTCCATGTCCTCGGAAATAGACAAGGAGTTGGTTCAACCCCCGTTGGAAATATAAAGAAGGAGGGGAGACAGGGCGAAATGGGAGAGGGGGAAGTGGGACGCTTGTTTTGTTTGTTAGCTCTGACGCTGCTAACAAGGAAACACACATAAAAAAGAGAAGTCAGATGACTGTCAGCTTCCGGGAAGAGGCGGGATCTCATGACTGTTTTTATGTGTGACCTATCAGCGTTCGAATGCTTCCGTCAACAACATCAACGTCAACGCTGATTGGACACAATCAGTCCGCCTTCCGAGGGCACGTGAGAGGACGGTTAACTAAATCAATTACCTCAATGAAACCGTTCACCAAACTTAAATTATTCATTCACTCAGCACAAATTATAACGGAACTGAGGAATTATTGTTTGTGTTTCAGTTGAACAAGCAACAAATTATGAACCAGCCCAATAAATTATTTTTGTGAAATTTACGTTGAAACTGTCACATTTCTCTGTATTTATTCTAAAAGAAACCATGAAATACGATTTTTCCAAACAACAAAACTACCACTAAACGTCTCAATAGTCCAATATTGAGAATGAATAAAGATTTGTCACTTCATCAGTGTCAAAATGTGGCAAGCAGGTGCGGGAGGAGTGCTGCTTACAATAGTTTGTTGAACCCATTTGAAGGTAGAATTCCTTTTCACTCCCTTCAAAATACCCTAGTAAACCATAAAGTACTCATCTCTAATAGTTTGTTTAAAGTTGGCGATGTTGGCAATAAAAACTTCGAATTGCTGAGGAAACAAAAGTAGATAATGTGAAGAAATTTCTATTAAAATGAATGAAAAACTGTAGAAAATTTAAAGATTTATTCCAGGGTTCGGCCAACACAGTTCTGACTTACAATGTTGAGGTAAGCAAAGTAGATTACAGAAAGCAAAGTGTCCAAATGTATGAGTTAGAATACTCAGAAAACACATCTACTTCTATTTATAAGTAAATATCAAGGTTTTTTTCTCTCTTGACAACCCTTTTGTCCCCTAAATGATCTGTCTCCTGCACTTTTTCCAGAATAGAGGGCGTTTTTCTAGTGGACATGATGCACTGTTGGGTGTGTGGACGTGCCGATGTGCGCATCCCCCCCAGCCTCCCTCCTCCTCCGTCGCCTGCATGCTGCTTCCTGATTGGTGGAAACCAGCAGGACCGGAGAGGAAGGGAATCCAGACCGTGAGAGCTGTCAGGTCCCGCGACACGAGCCTCCCCCGCGTCCTCTAACCCTCCGCCGCATTAGCTCCATCCTCCCGCCGAATCATCCCAGAAAAACGCTCCCGTTTGCGTTTTTTCCCCAGGTCAGTTTTTTTGTCGGCGCTCAGGACGAGATTCAACGCGCTGCTGCCGCCTTTTTGGAAGAGTCACTCGCGGCAAAGTTTCCGGAAATACAGCGCAGAGGTTATCGGGGAGAGGATGGCCGCGTACAAGCTGGTGCTGATCCGCCACGGAGAGAGCTGCTGGAACCAGGAGAACCGCTTCTGCGGCTGGTTCGACGCCGACCTGAGCGAGACCGGGGAGCAGGAGGCGAAGCGGGGGGGACAGGCCCTGAAAGGTACGGCAATAAGATAATGTCAGCGGGCCTAATCGGGCTCTCTCTTTCTCGCTGCCTCACTGGATTAAGCCGCTGCCAGCTAATGCTTATGCAACTCCGCTGGATGGGGGAACAGGTAGTCGGTCCACTGCGACACCTCGCAAGGCAACAGGAAGGACACAGAAGGGGGGCAGCCACTGTGTGCAAAGGATGTCCTGCAGGAGTGAATCCAGGCCCAGCGAGTCAAATTATGCTGATTTTACAACGTGTGGAGACATTGTCCTACACGTGTCTGTCCACTGCAGTGGTCCAGAGACGCTCATGACTCGTGATAGAAAAGAATAATCCCGTAAATTCAGTTTTTCGCAAGTCAGATAAATAGTTTTTTTCCTAATATTAATGTGAAAAACCCTTTCAGTCACCGTTTACTGCCTGTTTTGTGACTGTTCATATTAACTGCAGCTTCTACAAGATCAAAGAAATCGATTTTCTGGCTGCAGGGTGAAGTAGTGGTCAGTCGGCTGGTCTGGCTGTGACAATATCCAGGTTGAACCATGGGTGGGGCCAATCTGTGCAGATGTAGGTGTTCTTCCCATGGTCCAAAAATATGCATGCGAGGTTGATTGGTGATTTTTTATTACCCATCGGAGAAATTGTTATGATTTATGTGGGATGTGTCACTATGTTAGATCAATTCAGAAGCAGATAAAAGATTAATGTTCGTAAGGGATCAGAAGCAGGTGTGAAACAGTCATAGGTATGCATTAATTCAATTGTAAAGTCTTAAAATACTGATAGGCCTGAGAAACCACCTATTTTAATTTGTTCAATTGTATCAGATCAAGTAGATAGTGTACCAAAAGTCAGAGCATTAAATGTCAATCATTGAAAGTTACGTTCTCATGTATGTATGGTTTAAAGTCATTCACAAAGTTTGCTGTTGATTCTGTTCGTACTCTTGTTTTCAGATAACATTTCTGGTAGCATAATTGTAATTTACCAACATGTCCTCTTTCTCATCCCCTCCAGATGCTGGCTACGAATTTGATCTTTGCTACACGTCTGTCCTGAAGAGGGCAATCCGCACCCTGTGGTTTGTTCTGGACAGCATCGACCAGATGTGGCTGCCCGTCCAACGGACCTGGCGCCTCAATGAGCGCCACTACGGTGGCCTGACGGGCTTGAACAAGGCCGAAACAGCCGCCAAACACGGCGAGGCCCAGGTCAAGATCTGGAGGCGGTCGTTTGACACTCCTCCCCCACCCATGGACGAGGCACATGACTTCTATCAGTCCATCAGCAAGGTGATGGCTCTCTTCAAAACTCTGTTTCATACCATCTTCATTAAACCTCTGTGACTAGAACACTGACGCTCCCTCCTGATGTTGTAGGACCGGCGTTACGCTGACCTGACAGAGGATCAGCTTCCCAGCTGTGAGAGCCTCAAGGACACAATTGCCAGAGCGCTTCCCTTCTGGAACGAGGAGATCGTCCCTCAGATCAAAGAGGGGAAGAGGATCCTGATCGCCGCCCATGGCAACAGTCTTAGAGGCATCGTCAAGCACCTGGAAGGTAAATGAAAGTTACAAGATGCACAAAAACATTCATTTCTGGGAAACATGGCTCATACAAATGCCCCCTCATGAAAGTTTCACACCACTTCCGACATTAATCACCTCCTCATTGACCAACAGGAACTCAGTGACGCCACCATTTCTAATGCTGTTGACAAGACAGTTGTCGCATAAATTAAAAAATGTCACGATTTAATCTTGTGAAATCTTGTTCTCCGTGCTTGTCATCGTTTCCCAGGTATGTCGGAGGAAGCCATCATGGAGCTGAACCTTCCCACAGGCATCCCCATCGTCTACGAGCTGGACAAGAACCTGAAGCCAGTAGGACCCATGCAGTTCCTTGGCGACGAGGAGACCGTCAGGAAGGCCATGGAGTCGGTGGCAGCTCAGGGAAAAGCCAAGAAGTAAACTTCTTCGGCAGGTTCGAAAACAGATCGAGTTACAGCGAATTAAAGAAAAAGAAAGATAGAGGTCATTTCCCGTTTGTGTCATCACTGACTTGCGCACACACAGACACACAATGTGCACTTTATCCAGCTTTCACACACACAATTTGATGTTTCATTCAATTGGTCTTTACTTTGTTACTGACTGAAACCAACATTTCATTTTAGACTATCAGCTGCAATGTGGTTTAAATTGAGCACTTTCCAAATGTTTATTAGGGACCAGCGAGCAGTATGAAATATAGGCTATCAATGCAGAGTTCCCCTGTATTTTTTTTTCCTACTTAAACCAGATTGTTTGAGGAACTAGTTCAATTCATAGTGTAACACTGGCTGTTGTTCAAAGTTGATTCGCTCTGCACTGATGAAATTATTTTGCTGTGGTAATGTGTGGAAATAAATGATATGAGCTGTCATGTTGTGATTCTTTTTTTATTTTTTGTATGTTTAATCAAACCACAGAGCTAAATATTTGCAGGATGTTGTATTATCTTTTAGACTCTTATTTTAAGCTTTCATTTTCAAGGCAGTACAGGAGTAAAACATAAGTCAATGACGACAATAACACAGTGATGGTTGCTTTGTTAATATAATGTTTGGGAAAGTTCATGGCAGCAGTTCTGTGCTCTAGCATTGACCTATTTCGTAATCCAACATTTAGAAATATCTCAAGTATCTCAAATGTTTTAGGACCTAAAATACATTTGACAGAACACATAAAATCTTCAAGGTTCCATTTATGGGGGGGGGGAAGATTTTGGGGGGGCAGTGCCCCTCAGTGCCCATGCCTACATCCGGCCCTGATTATAAAGTCATATTGCAAATATATAAAGCTCTGAAAGACCATCTTTGGTCACAATTTGTGAAGTTGCTAATCACTGCCAAATCATGCATCCATCCCATTTTTTATGTCTGTGTCTATATCTGTTACGTTTTCCTTCACATGTATGTGCACATGCGTGCCTCACCAAACATGGCGTTTTGATTCGTCCCTGTTCCCTTCCGCGTCACCTCAGTGATAGCCAATCAGAATCTAGCAGAGGCCTTGGTCACATCCAATCGACGGAAGCTCTGCTCTTCTCGAAAACATGTCGCCCATGAAGTTGTGTGTTCCAGGTGAGTCCCGTAATTTTTCCTTAAACCGCTGTTTTACACGTATTATCGGTTGGCTTTTGACCGCCGTGTTGTTTTTAACTGTGTCGTTTGTTGTTCACATCGCTGTTTTTGCTGAAAAAATGTTTTTAAATAGCCATTTTTAGCAGTTTACGGTTAACTGCTACCAGCCATGCGTAGGGATTCTTCCCTGACATTTACTGCTGCATCCATGTCGTAATTTCAAGTTGTCGCCGTGTGTCGAGTCTAATGATTAAAACGATGTGGTTTCTTGCGTTTTTTGCTGTAGTTACTGGCTTGTTAGTTACTACCTTTTACTTTCGCAGGTTGCTTTAACAGCCCTGCCCATCGCCCGCGGCAGGATAACACATTCCTTTGCTCACTTGTTTTGACGCACCCACCTTGAAAAAAATCCACAGTTTTATGAAGAGTCCGACGGTAGTGACTGTGAACGCAGTTGTTTACTTAAGTTAATTGCATGTGGTGTGACGGCGTTTTGAACTGTGTTTTGTGGGATTGTTTCACTGTTTAATTAAAGGCAATTTAGGAACTGAAAGTCCTCGGAAAATAAAATCCCCTGAAGGTAATGTTGATGGGGAAAAAAACAAAATAAAGAAGGAAGCTGCTAACGAAAATCAAATACAATACTAAATAAATTCACATGTTGACCTGAGAGTTGAAGTAGCAACACAGATGTCATATACCATGCTAAGCAAGAACACAATGCATATGTAGATGATAAACTGTGCACACTGGTCATGAATAATGCATGTAACTCTGTGTTTGTCTTGGGGATGATTATTAGAAGAGCTCCAAGTGACTCCGTACGTGAAGTAGAAGGAATATTATGTGCTGTTTCACTGTTCTTGCCTGAATT
Source organism: Malacoctenus gilli (assembly GCA_032164315.1). Classification (NCBI taxonomy): domain Eukaryota; kingdom Metazoa; phylum Chordata; class Actinopteri; order Blenniiformes; family Labrisomidae; genus Malacoctenus; species Malacoctenus gilli. Next base: position 34,136 of record JASSRZ010001709.1, read on the forward strand.
ACTGTGTTGTTTTGAGAGTTTTAATCTAATTTGTCACTAAAATGTGTGAACACAATGTTAGCTGCTTGCATATTCACTCAGCAACAAGAAACACGGCATGGACAAAGGCTTGACAATGATCATAAAGCTCTATTTCAATCAGAATGTTGTCATTTAAGCTTCTTTTAGATTAGAAACCACATCTGTACATTTTCGTTAAGCTTTTTGCACCAAATGAGGAGGACATTGAGTGCCTGCACTTCTGTCTTGTGGACACAGGCTAATCAAACTCTGTTTTTTTTTTATACTGAGTTTGCCAGAAGAGTTTTTGTGTCTTTTAGTTTTCAGGAGTTCTTTTTCTTCTTACTGATGTTGCTGCAACACGTGACGAACATAACTTCACTCTCCCATCCGTCCCTTTCGGTCTGTCTTGCTTGCTCTCAGGTGACAAACTATGCAGCGTAGACGACTGTATTCCGGGCACGGGGGTGTATCTGCGACACGGCTACATCTTCTCCTCGCTAGCAGGCTATGTGCTCAGGAAAAACGAGGGAGAGGAGGTGAGGACTGATATGGATGAAAGTATCGGCTCTGACAGAGGTGGGGAGGTTCTGCAAGCAATAAGTGGGCGTTACAGGGTGAAAGTGTTATGCAATGCCTTTGACATGAGTGCTTGGCTGGGGGGGTTGTCAGTGCCTGTAGTGAAATATGTGCTTGGCTTGTTTTTGTGTGGCAAAACGGAACAAGGCTTGTGTGTTTTATTTTTGTACTCTTTTTTTTTTTCTCAGTTACCAGTGATCTCAGTGGTCCGGGAAACAGAGACACAATTACTGCCAGATGTTGGAGCAATAGTCACCTGTAAGGTACGCAATGAAAAGGCTTTTCCATATTTGTTAGTCTTTGAACAACGGTGTGTGACTTCTGCAGAGCAGCTGCAGCAAGAATATGATCATAAAACTCATTAACACAAAACAGGTAGTCAGTCATGTCACATGAAAGCAGAGAGGATGTCATCAAAATAAAAGTAGCTTGTCAACTGAAGTAACGGTACAATGCTTCCGTGTGATTTCATCCAACAGGTGACCAGCATCAACCCCAGATTCGCGAAAGTCCACATACTCTACGTCGGCTCCACACCGCTAAAGGATCGCTTCAGAGGGACGATCAGGTAAACTTGAAGCTGCCAGACGGCAGCAGTGTTTCAGGTCACATCGCTGTTCTCCCTGACGTCCGTCTCTCCGTCTCTGTAGGAAAGAGGATGTGCGTGCAACAGAAAAAGACAGGGTGCGTTCGGAATCCCAGTTTTCCTCAGATTTTCGTTTTGTTTTTTACACAGTTTACCTTTTAAATAAAGTTTGCATGCTTGATTTAAACTTGGCGTTTTTTTGGTCTGCTGTTACAGGTGGAGACGTACAAAAGCTTCAGGCCAGGTGACATCGTTTTGGCAAAAGTTGTATCCTTCACTTGACCTGGGGTTAAAAACTGGTGAATACCTCATCCAGGAGTGAAAAGTAATCACTCATCAGCTTTGGAAACTATGTAGGTCAGATCTTGTGTACACTTTTTTTTTTTTTCTCCGAAATTCCTGACCCCAATGTGACAAAAGCTCAAGAAAACAAACCCATTTCCTAAACAGCATCAATGATTTACGGCATAGATGTTTATTACAGGGTGTGTCTGACAATCATGATGATGGAGACATATAACATGTATAACGGTCACGTTATAGTTTAATCAGCCGAAGCTGATGTTTCTTTCAAAGATACAATCTCTTTTTTTTTTTTTTTTTTAAAAACGTACTATCTGCTTTATTGGATTTGCATGTTCCTCACGTTTCTTTCAAGCCTTGACTTGTGACGACAGATTTCCCTCGGGGACGTTCAGTCAAACTACCTGTTGACGACGGCGGAGAACGAGCTGGGGGTGGTGGTGGCGCACAGCGAAGCAGGTGAGAGTCAAAACAGGGCCTTTAAATCCCCAACGCACTCATGAATACCTGCACGTGTACCGGGTTCGAACACAGGAGGAGGACTCCTGCATTTCAGAGAACTAATGAAGAAACGAAATTCCTTTTGAGTTTCTTTCACTGTTGCACAACTCCTCTTTAAAAATGATCTTTTTCGACCTACATAAATTTTGCATCATTGATCTTTTTGCCGAGTCATTTGAGACACACAAACATTAGATAAGGAGTTGGATTCTTTTCAAATCACACAGAAAGTTTTCGTTGTGCGGTTATAACATGAAAATGGACACTTTGCACTTGACGTTTAAGGTGACTGAGCTTGTTTGTCTGTACGCCAGGTGCCCAGATGGTCCCCATCAGCTGGTGCGAGATGCAGTGTCCACTAACTCATGCCAAAGAGTTTCGCAAAGTGGCACGAGTACAGCCCGAGTACCTGCAAGCGTGAGAGCACTGAAACTCCTTCCCTCCACTCGGAACACACAACTTCCCTCCTCTCTGCAGTCGCTATGGTCACGTCGCCTCCCAGCTCCGCTCCAGACGTTTGCAGCAGGAGCGGGCGACCTCTGGCTGTTTTCGAGTTTTTATTTTTGTCTTCTTTCAAATTGCTGTTACTGCACATTTTGCCATCCTTTAACTATTCTGGATTAAAAAAAGCAAGAGAGACCAAACTGCAAAAAGTGTCAGCATAGATTCCGAACAACGTCGCGACTGTTTTTTTTTTTCTCTCTGGTTCAATTCAGCTGCTCATAAAGTGTTCATTTGCCTTTAAGCTTTCCGACGGCAACCTGATTAGAACTGTATCAGTTTGCTCAGGATGATAAATAGCAGCTGTAACTATGTTACAAAGCTAAAAATAGTTGGGGTTTTTTTTTGTCTCACTCAGTTTTACTTTGACTCACAGTATTCCGGAGAAAAAGGCAGATCATCAGGTTGCTGGAGGGGGCAGCTGGTGCAGATGTTCAACACGCATTGTCATGTGAACACGATGAACACACTCCAAAGAGCGAACGATTGAACCAGAAATGCTGCATAGAGATGATTCTTGGTCTGCATGGTGTCCTGCATGCGGCGCAGCATTTTTTTTGTTTGTTTTGTTTTTAAACTTTTATCGAAACTGGCAAATGCAATTCTAGCTGAACGACGTTTCGCCTCCTCAGGCACGTTTATCCTCACTGCTGTCGAACCAGATTCAAGCGAACTGCGTCTCGAAGGAAGGTGCGATTTAGAGCCGGATGTCAGGTTAGATTCTAAACACAGCTACCATGCACGGAGTATTGAAGTATGACAAATGATAGTCAGATTTTTTTTTTCCCAGCGAAGTAACACAACTTAATTATGAGCCGACAACAAGCAGCAACGCCTCTGTTTCCTTTGAAGTGTTTTTCCACCTTTCTCGTTCTTTCGTTACTTCAAAGCAGATGTGCAAAGAAGATGAAATAAAATGACTATCAAAGCAACACCTTCACGTTTTGTAATTTTTTAAAAATTATTTTTATTATTCAGCCAAAACAAGAGCTGTTTTACATCCAGAGAAGCTTTCGCAAAAGACATTTGACAGCCATCCTTATATCATGTCGTAAAAAATCAAACTTTCAAAAAAAGTTGGACAATGGGAAGTTTCTCCGACTGTTGCACGGCCTTTAACATATAGTATCTACAGTAAAAAACAATTTGTTACACAGGATTGTTAATTTAGCGCAACGGGGAGAAAAAAACCAGCAAAGACGACGCCGGTACATCCACCAGCTCAGTCATCAAAGCGAACCGATCGGCGTGCGTCTGCGTCGATGGCGAACGTCTTCTTGGACGGAGCGCTGAACCCGAGTCCCGCGGCCCGGTTACTGAAGTCCATCCTGCGCGAGTGGGCTCGCTGGAAGTCGCCCAGAAGCCCCTCCTGCAGCTGCTGCTGAGCGTTCTTCCCCAGCGCCATGTTCGCTCCCCCCGTGTTTGACGCAGCAGGCTGGAAGCCCTTTTTGAGCCCGCCCATCAACCGGAGGAACTTCTGCTGCTGCTGGGAGCTGTCGAACTGGGCCGTGCTCCACTGACCCAAACCCTGAGAAACAAGATGATGGAGAACAAATGTCAGAAGGCAGAAAGCTTTTCAATTGGCCCAAAGTATCGAATATCTTATCTACAATTGTTTTACATATTAAGTGATGGTAATGGATTTGCCAGAGAAAGTCTTTATGGACATGTAAAAATCGATAATACAGGATTCATCCTGGGATGTAACTTAGAGGAGGGGGCGGAAATTGAGCTTCACCCACTAGAGGGTGCAAAAGATCCAATGTGGTCTCCATGGCACCAACTCTGACACATTTCTATGAGATCTCCAGCAGAGTAACATTCAAAATGTTAAGAAGAAGCCACGGCTTGTTACAAGAGTGCAGGGACACAGACCGCTGGCTTGGACGGTTTCTGGGGTTTCGAGGCTTCATCGATCTCCATCTGTAAAGCTTGTCTTCGTTCCTACAACAAGATGACAACACAGTGTGTTAAGATACGTCGAGAAATAAAGCAACAACAATTCAAGTGAATTTCAAAGGGAAGGCCCAGCCTGACAGTTGGCATAGTGAAACATTTTGTCATTAAAACAATGGAAATTGCTGCTTTGTGACGGGGAACCGCTGAGCTTCCAGGTTACCTGGTTGATGTCGATCTCGTCGGAGTTTCCGCTCTTCTCTGACAGGAAAACAACGTCCATTTGCGCCTCCTGAAACACAAACAGAATTCACGAACCAGCTTCACACACCCGAAAACAGAGAAGAACTTGTGAGATCTCTCTCACCTGCGGGTCCTCTTGCTCTTCTTTGATATTTTTCTTCTCTTTGGCACCAACTCCAGCATTGTTCACCGTCGCTGCCTCCGCAAGAATCTTTTTCTTTTTGCTTTTCTTACTCGGTGTGTCTGTAGCCTCAGTCAGATGATTCCCATTGTTCTGTGCGTTAGCCTCGATGTCCTCACAGTTTGTGAGTTGTTCTTCCTCTGCATTTTTTTCCTTTTTCCTTTTCTTCTTCTTCTCTGTCTCTTCCACTTGCGCCGTCTCCACAGAAACATTTTGACCCTTTTTCTGTTTCGCTTTTTTCTTTTGCTCCGCCTCTGTCTCTTCCATCTCCGTGGATTTCTTTTTCTTCTTGGAAAGTTTGCTATCACCGGAGACCTCAATGCTGTTTGCAGTTGTGTTCGTCTCTGTGGCTTTTTCTTCCTTCTTCTTCTTCTTTTTAGTTTTTACCTCTTGGAGCTCAGTGTCTTGTGTTTCTAAATTCAAACCATTTTCAATGTTTATAACTTTATCTTCTGTAACATTCACTTCATCAACATTTGAAGTGCTTTTCCTTTTCTTCTTCTTTTTCGTTTTTACCTCTGGGATCTCAGTCTCTTGTGTTTCTAAATTCAAACCATTTTCAATGTTTATAACTTTATCTTCTGTAACATTCACTTCAACATTTGAAGTGCTTTTGTTTTTCTTCTTCTTCTTCTTCTTCTTCACCTCCTGAAAGTCACCCTCTGGTGTTTCTAATTTCAGCTCACTTTCACCTGCTTTCTTTTTTGTTCGCGTTTCATTCGATCCTTCCACAGCTGGTTTACTTTCCTTTTTCTTCTTTTTCTTCTCTTTAACTAACACTTCTGACTCTTCGGTGCTTTCAATCAAAACACAGTCTTTACTTTTCTTTTTCTTTGGCTCTCTGACTGCTTCAGTACTGTGTTCATCCTCCTCTTCTTTAAGCTGTTTTTTACCCTTTACTTTCTTCTTTTGTTTTTTTTCTACTTCTGCTACTAAGGTCTCTGTGTTTTCAGCTTCATTTTCACAAATAGCCGGCAGCTCCTTCTTCTTTTTCTTTTTGCTGACTCCATCATCTTTACCATTAAGACCATTGATATCAATAACATCAATTTTCCTCTTTTTCTTTTGCTTCTTTTCTTCGATCCCGCCGTTTTCATTCTCCTCCTTGACAGACACTTGACCTTTTTTTGTTTTCTTTTTTGGTTCTTTCACCTCTGTTTGGCTGGCAGCGTCCAAAGAGTTGTTTTCACTTTCAGGTAAAGACTTTTGTACCTTTTTGTGTTTCTTCTTTTTTAGAAGAGTCTCTTCTTCCTCCGTCTCCCGTTTCATCCTTTCTGTTGGTCTAACCACAGCGGCGAACTTCTCTTTTACCAATCAACGTCTCTGTAAAGGGACAGACAGTTGTTTATCTGACATCCCATTTGTCGGCAAACTAGCTTTTATTTTCACCCATTTTTGGGCGACAGGATCCCTCAATGATGTGTGATTCTAGGTGACTTGTTGCAGAGCGTCAGTATTTAGCATGAAGAACCATTTCACCATGTTTCAATTACAGCTCGTCCTTGTTAAGCAGTGTTACTGGTTCTACATTAGCTGATCTACTGCCACCTCACAGGATTTATATGCTGCTTTTTCGGGAACGAAAAATACGTCCTCATCGTTCCAAAACACGAAGTGAGAACACATGTTTTCATTCTGACTGACACGAACGTGACGAGCTACTTCTCCACTCAAGGAGTCAACATGAGCTGGAGTTCATTCGTGAAATGCTAACAGTGCTAACAAGCTGACATCGTGAGCCTTAGGATAGCATATAAATTAACCCCGCCGACAAACACAGATTAAGCAGTGCAGAAGTTTGAGGAATTCTTTACAGGTTTAAATTGTGTTGGAAATACAAAGGTGACTATGCACTTACTGTAAATCCCTGAGAAGTTCACGTGGATACAAAACTCACACCTCTGACCCGGAAGAAGCTTCGCTTAGTTCCTGTGTTAGCACAGCAACGACCGACGCTCCTTAGCAACGAGCCCGTACGTCAAATATTCTTATTCTTATTCTTATTCTTATTCTTATTCTTATTCTTATTCTTATTCTTATTCTTGTTCTTGTTCTTGTTCTTGTTCTTGTTCTTGTTCTT
>JASSRZ010001746.1:2201-7201 GCA_032164315.1 Malacoctenus gilli
CCCCCCCCCCCCCCCCCCCCCTCGGCGCCGGTCTGCACACCACTGTGCATCAAAAAAACATCATTACATAAAAGCTATTACGTGAGTGAGGAATGTGTGAGGAGCTGCAGCCAGAAAGTTTGCACGTCGGGCGAGCTGTGTGCCTTTTCTCCGTAGGTGCAAAGCCATACGGGCAGAAAGTGGAATACAGAAGGGATCTTGTTGGAGGTGTGTGTGTGTGTGTGTGTGTGTGTGTGTGTGGTGGCAGAGGCGCACACTAACTGTTTGTGTTACTGTGGGAAAGGGAATAATAGAATGCAACCAATGGGAGTGAAGGGACTAGGGGACCCCAGTTTATCCAGCTGGGAAAGGAAGATGAGAATGGGTGAGCAGAGTTGGTTTTCTGAGAGTTTTTCTTCACTCTCTGTAGCTCAAAAATGGAAAAAGTTGCTCATAGTTTGAGCATGAGGTTGATGCGTCTTTTGGCATGAGCATGACTGCACTCTTGAAAAAGGGGATCAAAGACAAAATAACACTTTGCAGCTGCAAAAAGGTGTTCTGTGTTCCATCTGCATGGAGCTTTGCTTCAAGGATTTTCCTCTTGGACCTAATCAGCTTTTTTTCCTCCGTGTTACATATTGACACTCGATTTCCCTGTCCTGTTTTTATCGCAGCTATGAGGCTTCTCTGTCTGCTGCAGCTGCTCTGCATGGTTCCTTATGGTGCCTCCAGGTCCAGAGAATGGGCCCACCACGGCGCCCCCATGTTTGCCGACCTCACGGCGCGAGAGCTGAAAGCCGTCCGTGCCTACCTGCACGGGATTCCGGAAATGGGGCTCGTGGACGCTCGCAGCAAGACCATGAGGAAGAACACCATCCTGCTGATGGAACTCCAGGTGCCCAAGAAGCACGAGGCCCTGCGAGCGCTGGACCGAGGACAGGCCAAGCCGCCCCGCCAAGCACGTGTCATCGTCCAGTTTGCGAACCAGGCCAAGCCCAACGTCACCGAGTACATCGTTGGCCCGCTGCCGAGCCCGAAGTCGCATGAAGTCAGGACATTCAAAGGGGCAAGGCCCATCCGTTTTGAGTCCAGGCCGATCACCGCCGCAGAGTACTCCCATATCATGGACCTTCTTGGGAAGATCACGACAACAGCCCACAAGGTCCTCTTTGAGACCACTGGGGGATTTTCCTTCACCAACTGTTCCAACCGCTGCCTCACCTTCTCAGACATCGGCCCCCGAGGGCTTGGCTCTGGTGAAAGGAGATCCTGGATCATGCTCCAGAAGTTCGTCGAAGGTTATTTTATCCACCCGATTGGATTTGAGATATTGATCAACCACCAGGACCTGGATCCAGAGAAGTGGACCGTGGAGAAGATCTGGTACAACAGCATGTACTTTGACAGCGTTGAAGAACTGGTGGCCAAGTACGAATCGGGAGAGGTGGGGAAAATCAAACTGCCCGAGCACGATGAGAGTGACCTCTACTCCACCTACGTCCCCCGTGGCCAGAGCAACACGCCCACCAACATCCATGGGCCGAAGATTGTGGAGCCTCAGGGCCATCGCTACCATGTCGACCGCAACTTTGTCGAATACGCCGGGTGGTCCTTCGCCTACCGGGTCCGCTCAACAGCAGGGCTGCAGGTCTTCGACCTTCGCTTCAACGGACAAAGGATCGCCTACGAGATCAGCCTTCAAGAGGCCATCGCCTTCTATGCCGGTGACACGCCTGCCATGATGCAAACAAAGTACATTGACGCAGGCTGGGCGATGGGCACCTCAACCTTTGAACTTGCTCCCGGAATTGACTGCCCGGAGATTGCCACCTTTGTTGACCTGTACCACTACTTTGACACGGACAAGCCTGTGCGGCACAAAAACGCCCTCTGCATTTTCGAGACAACAACAGCCACGCCCCTGAGGAGGCACTTCAATTCCAACTTCAATGGGGGATACAACTTCTATGCAGGGCTGGACAACACCGTGCTGGTGCTGCGGACCACTTCCACAGTCTACAACTACGACTACATCTGGGACTTCCTCTTTTACCAGAATGGGGTGGTGGAGGTTAAGGTCAGCGCCACAGGATACATCCACTCGTCCTTTTTCACTCCCAATGGACTTGATTACGGCTCAAAGGTATACAGCTATGTGATGGGCAACCTGCACACACACCTCATCAATTACAAAGTGGACCTGGATCTTGTAGGTGAGTCGCCGCACCTCAGGTAACCTCCTCATGAAAAAACATCCAATATCCCTCTTTGCTTGACCACAACACACCATTGGGGACCAAAGAGATGTAATTATATACACATGAAAAGTAGGGCAGTCTACTTTACCACTCCTTGGTTAGTCTTCTATGGCTGCCTGATAAACAAACTTGGAGGACTTTGCCCCATCGTAAAGAAGAGTCATATCAGGCCTCTGTGTCCATTCTTTCGAAAGGCTTCATGGGGTCAAGCCAGAGTTGAAGCTCACCGCTGTGTGCGAGTCAACAACAGACAACTGACTGCAAAATGTGTCCGTCCCGACTGATCAGCTTGACTTGTGACGAAAAAGTGATAACGGAGTCTGTGTTAAGCCTGTGATTTCTTCTGCTCTACCACGCAGGTCGAGAGAACAGCGTTGAGTCCATTGATCTGAAGTTCGTCAACTTCACCAATCCGTGGAGCCCCAGCCACTTCGTCGTCCAGTCCAAGCTAGACAGGACGGAGCTCAAGACCGAGCGCTCGGCCGCCTTCCGCTTTGGCAAGAAATTCCCGCGATATGTGCACTTTTACAACGCCAATGAGAAAAACAAATGGGGGCACAAGAAGGGCTACCGTATCCAGTACAACTCACACGCTCACAGCGTCCTTCCAAGAGGATGGGCAGAGGAAGTCGGTGTCAGTTGGTCCAGGTAACGAAACCGCGATGCACATGGTTCTTCTACCCTTCAGTCATCGGGATTTTGTTCACAGCAATCAAATACAAAGCAAATGGATGACAAATAGCATTGCAGCTTTAGTGCTCTTTTGCAAAGTCTGTATTCATGAGGTGTAATAGTTGGACCACAGAGTCGTTACCTCATTTAGGCTCACAAAGTGTTCCGTTCAAGTCGTCGGCAGCTTTGTTGTGCATCACTTGCCAGCGAGCTTGTAGTTCCAAGAGGCTCCGCTTGAAAAAGGCCGCAGTACACCCTGCTTCCAAACTTTATCACACACACTTGACTGTGTTTATAACTTGCACCTAATTCTGTCAATGTTTGACAGTCCCTTCAGTCCTACTTGAGGTGCTTTAATTGAAGCATGAACCTCCACGAGGACGGTGAACCTTTGCAAATGTCTCAGTCCACCAAGCACCTTTTGAGTTATCCTGCTCACAGACAAACCGCCAACAGATCAATGCTACAGGAAAAACACAACCTCCTTGTTAGAAGTAACAAAGGAGCACACAGGCTGAACTGGCCTTGCGTGGTAACGGAACCCTAACTCGCCGTAACTCGCTTCCTCCTCAGGTATCCTCTGGCGGTGACTCGTCACAAGGATAGCGAAGCCACCAGCAGCAGCATTTATGCCCAGAATGACCCCTGGGAGCCTGTCGTGTCCTTTGAGGACTACATCCGCAACGATGAAGACATCGTCAACCAGGTACCGTGTCGGTGGTAACGACTGAAAGGGAAAAAGTGGGGATAAAAGAACCATGCTTTGATGTTTACCCCATTTCACACTGTTCCGACAACCCCTTCGAAACACGGATGTGAAGGAACATCCGAACCAAAAAGTAGGAGCTTCCCTCATCACTGCGGTACGATGGCGGGCAGTGGTTCCTAACCCGGGTCCAGGACCCCCTTGATGAAGGGAAGAGCAGAGATCATGAAGAGGGAATTTGTCCAAACTATGAAAGCACATTTCAGAGAAAATCATATTGAACTGAGTGTTGTTGGGAAAGCTGTTTCCACTTCAGTAGCATTTTCTAAATTGCAGAGCAGGTTTAAAAAAAACTTGTCACATCTTTTATTTTGAGGGCTCCTGCTCGAGTTAGAGAGAGAGTGAGTGTGGGCCTGCCACAGTTTGGTCCTTGTTCCTGAACCCGATGAAAACACACATTCCTGGGTGGGCGTCCTGTGTCGCTGCATTTATTCCCGTAAAGGGGTTCGACACTTATACAGGCGCAGAACCACGTGCCAGGGCCATCCTTTAGGCTATCCCTGCAAAGAAACCTCAGGTTTCCCCTTTCTTGGGGGACTATTCTTGCAGCCTGGTGATCATTCAGTAATGTGGCCCACTGTCCCAGCAACAGCGGGGACAGAGAAAAACCAAGAAATGGCGATTTTCAGAGTAAAATGAAACACGCTCACCATAAACACCATTTATGGTGAAGTCCTTTATTTGTTCTTCTCAACGGTTTTGCTCTTATCTGAAAGAATTTTCTTATCACCTCTGGTTATTCATCGCCGCGTGGATCCGTGAGTGCTGACATTTCCTTGTTTGTGCACTTAGAGGGAGATAAGAGGCAGCTGATGGGAAGAAAGGGTATTTCTAGAGGAATGTTTGCTCTCCCCACCAACAGGACCTGGTCGCCTGGGTGACGGTGGGCTTCCTGCATGTGCCCCACTCGGAAGACATCCCCAACACGGCCACGCCCGGGAACGCCATCGGCTTCTTCCTCCGCCCCTTCAACTTCTTCGACGAAGACCCCTCGCTGGCGTCCAGGAGCACGGTCATCGTGCGCCCGGGCCCCAACGGCGAGCCGAAGGTGCAGAGGTGGACGCCTGAGGTCGTAGGTCACTGTGTGACGGACAAGCCCTTCTCCTACAATGGCACTTATGCGGGAGTGTAGACAGACTAAAAAAAAATTCCCATCACTACTGATAACCTGACATACCAACTGTACATTGGGATGCTTTTGATTTCATCTCCATTTTTGTGAAAAAGCTTTGAGCAATTCAGGTGTTTAAAACAATTAATTAAATGACAGGAAAGAATGTCAACAAGAAAAAGTTGTTGTTTTTTTAAGTAAATAACGTTACCGC
>JASSRZ010001746.1:12201-31625 GCA_032164315.1 Malacoctenus gilli
GTGGTGAGTCTTTTTTCTTCAACATCTTTGTTGATATTGTTTTATTTACGATTATGTTGTTATTCAGTGGAGCTTCGTTTGGCCTTGAAGAGAACAGAGGCCAGCAAGCTTCTCACAGCTGAACACAGGAAACAAGCAGGAGAGGAAGAGGTGTTTGGAAAAAAAACCCAACAAAAAAGTCCCCCAAATTCTGTGACTTTTGGAAGTGAATTCAATTTTAGGCTTGAAAACTACTCCCTCATTTGGACCTATAGGCTTCTTATGGCAAACTGCAACTGTTGTCTTTTTTTGAGTTGAGAGTTGATGAATAGCCTAATGTCACGAAGCGTGGTCCCAAAGACATCAACCGAGAGACGGGAATTTGAAAAAAGCGAAACAAACATCAACATGACACTAATTTTGCTGCTGAGCTGGTCTCACGGGCTTGTTTTCACTTCCGGAAACTTCCTGATATTCCGTCCCAAAGACATGCAGCGAGTGTCGTTCAGGTGAGGGAGGCACGGAGACGGTCGGCGCTCCTCCACCCCGATGCCTCACACGGTTTGTGTCTTTGACAGTCAGAGACCCAGCAGATCTTCGTCGCGCACATCTGGCTTTATAAGGTGAGCGGAACGAGTCCACCGGCGCTTCTTTGACTCTCAGATGCGAAGGAAAAACACCCCGTCCAACTATGAACCTTCATGCATCCTTCCCTTACACCGGCCTGTCCTTCACCCGCCCCCCGCGCAGTCCTGGCACAACAAGTTCATCCGGTGGTCTCCCAAAAGACACTGCGGGATCAAACACGTGATCGTTCCTTCGGGGCTCCTGTGGAAGCCCGACGTCATCATTGAGGAGATGTAAGCTCGCCTGCGTCCAGATATTCACCCACGCTCACAGGCTGCATAACCCCCCCCCCCCGCCAACACGTGTGTACATGACATCGCTCAGGATCGAGAAGGACAAAACCCCCCCCAGTCCTTTCCTCAAGATCCGTGCCGACGGTGAGGTGGAGCACAGGAGCGACGTGGTGGTGACGGGCTCGTGCCAGATGGACGTCTACCAGTTCCCCTTTGACACTCAGCGCTGCAACATCACCCTCAAGTCACTCATGCACACGGGTGAGCCCGGGGGGGGTCTGTTCTCGCAGGGCCCAGGGCCGTGCGACGCACCCACGTCTCCCGTTGTTTTTTTCTCCTCCCCTCGCCGCCCCCCCAGACGCCGAGCTCCGCTTCGTTGTCAACCTGAACTCCACGGTGGTGATGAAGTGGACGCGCAAGGTGATGCAGACGCAGTACGAGTGGCTGTTCACCAGGATGACCGTCAGCACCAGGACCACCGCCTACTTCTTCGACGCCAACCAAACGGCCATCGTTTACACTGTGAGTATTGGGCGCGGCACGTTCGAGACGTAAACGGATCCTTCCATCGGCTGCCTGACCTTGCGAGTCCAAAATCTCAGATTCACATGAGGAGGAGGTCGGTCCTGTACGCCGCCAACTTCCTGCTGCCCGTCTTCTTCTTCCTGTGCATGGACGTCGCCTCCTTCTTCCTCCCCAGCGGCGAGAAGATCAGCTTCAAGGTGACCGTGCTGCTCGCCGTCACGGTGATGCAGCTCATCCTCAACGAAATCCTGCCCTGCTCATCGGACAGGATGCCGCTCATAGGTGTGTGTGTGTGTGTGGGGGGGGGGGGGGCGCTGAGAGTGCTGGATGGGTCAGACAATGCGATGGGCCAATCTGTTGTCCTCAGTGGTCTACTGCCTGGGGGTCTATCTGCTCCTCCTGGTCAGCCTCATGGAGACCATTCTGGCATGTTATCTGATGGAGAAGGATTGTGAGACGCGGGACAAAGGGGACAGAGAGACAGATGCAAAGAGAACCCCCAACGGGGACAAGCGGGCTGGCGTCAGCTTCAATGGCTTCCCTGCAGGTAAGTACCAACCTTTCTGGAGATGCCTTGTTTTTCTGTGGTCATGGCGTTCACTCACACGGCGTCCAATGCTTCCGGTCAGATTTGAGGTGCGCCTCCGGCGACAACTCAGCAGATGAAGCACCGTCAGAGACCAAACAGGTTTGCGCCTTTCAATCATTCCACTGTTAATCTGTGTTGTTTCCTTTGACCGACCACGTGACTCAGGTTCTCCCTCTTGCCTGTGCCGTGCGACGGCGGCCGACAGGGGAACACCTTGGCTGTTGAGGTTGATGACGACTCGTCAGCTCCTCTCAGGAAGGAGGAGGAGGAGGAGGAGGAGGAGGAGGGGGAGGGGGTGGTGACGCCCGGCCACTGGACCAGACTGGCCGGGAAAATCACCAGGGGCTTCTTCGCCTTGTATCTCTCCACTGCCGTCGTGTTTTTTGCCTATCTTGTTGCCCTGTGGACCAGTTCAGAGGAGGACCAGTTCTGAAGCTCGACGTCCGTCAGGTTGTTCATCGGAGACGTGGTTCATTGGCTATTTTAACAGTTTCCGTCAGTTTTGGACCAAAATCCACAAATAAGCATTCAGACACGTCACTGGAAAACCATCAGGAAGCTTTAAAAAAAAAAAAGAAAAAAAAGCTGACTTAGCATTCATGTTTCAGGAAATCAAATGTTCACGCAATACAAAGAACTTGATTTTCACTTTTTCTGAAAAAATGTCAAATCGTTTCGATAAATGCCTATTTTCAGGAGGAATCAGGGATCAGCTCGTGACCTTAGTTGGCAGTGCTGCTGAGTGGATGAATGTGATTAACCGGAACTAATTAGCCGAACTCAGATTTCACGAGAATGTCCTGGTCATTTTCCAAATTAAAAGACATCATTTTGGATGCATGGAAAGGCAGAACTGTTTGCTCGCCTTGGATCAGAGGTCTGAAATCCACAAAGCCTGCAGTTCTATTCTACGTATGGTTTTTGCTCGCAGCTTATTTTTCTTAACTTTAATGTGAAATTTAGAATTCAGCTTCAGAGAAGTCGTTCATTATATTGCGCTCTTATCCTGTTTTGATTGTTTTATCTTTGAAATGGGCAGAAGGAAAATAAAAAGGAAGGTCACTTGAGTGGGTTTTCCAGTTGGTTCTGGCTGCTTCGCATGACGGAGCAAAGCGTGTTATTTCAATGCTGAGTGAATTGTGCAATTCCACATCTTGTCCAGCAGAGGACGACGTAACACCACTTAAGACGTGACACGTTTGTTTGAACTTCAGCCTGTTCAACCTAAGCGATTGAGGTTCAGCCAAACTGTGGAATGTCACTTGTAATATGAACAAGTTTCCGTTTCAGAGTAGAAACGAAATGATCGCCTTCACTTTTATCAGTTTTCAACCATGTTTTCCTTCATTCCAGCTCACTGTTTTTGCTTCCTGGAGTGTTTTGTGAAAGTGAAGGGTGTCAAGTTTGATCCAAACAGTGGAGAACAGAGAGCATTTGAACAACCTGATGGTGGAACTGAGGTGACCAGTGGGGAGTAATCGGCTGCCAATGTGTCGGTTCAGCGCGAGTTCCTGCACTAAAAGGCTCCTGCACACTCCGAGCAGGCCGAGAGTTCCCGCTGATGTACAGTCGACGTGACTCACAGTGAGACGACACGAGTGGGTCACCTCACAACATGGCTCAAAAACGAGATGTCGGTTTTCCTGAATCCTTGTCATGAGAGCAGGTGTGCTGGAGAAGCACAGGACTCTGTGAAGCTGTGAACCTGCCAGTTGATTCAAGCTCATTTGTATTTTTTGATATACTTCCTTTTACAAGCTAAAAAATGTACGTGTAATCTAACAATAAAATTTGCAGTTGCACTGATGATTGTTGCATTTTTTAATCCAGGAATCTGAACCAGAGACAGACGGATATTATTATTATTATTATTATTATTATTATTATTATTATTATTATTATTATCATTATCATTATTATTATTATTATTATTAATATTATTATTACTATTATCATCATCATCATCAACATCACCATCATCATCATCATCATACAGTATTCAGTTCATGCAGAGTCTCACACTATTCATGCAAACATGCATGTACCTATGTACATGTACGCACGCACGCACGCACGCACGCACGCACGCACGCACGCACGCACACGTCCCTTTTGGATACCACTGCCCAGTGGGATCTCGTTTCAAACACCGAGCCACCTGCACGCAGACACAAACAAGCCCCGTGAGCGGCTGATTCAGGATGTGTACAGTGCCCCCCCCCTCCCCCCCCGGACAGGTCACTCAATCATCAGGGCACAACCAAAGAGACACACACAAGAGCTTTCACGCCAATGGACAACTTCTGAATCATCCACCGTCGCCCCTTTTTGCATGTTTTCAGATAGTTGGAGGAAAAGGCAAAACCTGACAAGAACCAAGGACAGTGTGAAGGGAGAGCGCAGCCCCCCACACCGGCGTGCCACGCCCTCCACTTTGTGTTCATTCTTATGGGAGGGCTCAGTACAACACGGTAAACCTCACTGACGGAGCCCAGACGCTGGGCGTTTTATGGAGGCGTGGCCTCAGGATGCCTTACGTCATCTTCCTGTCCGGGTGCACGACCCGCAGGCAGACCAGTGACGACCCACCACTGTCTGTCTGCTGTAACAGCAGGGCTGGGGACAGTGGGAGCCAGGGTGGGTCAGCAGTAACACAATGACACCACAGCGAGCGACCCCCCCCCACGTTTTACAGTCAAAGCATCTTTTCATGCTATAGCGCTGACCCACATACACTCCCAGCACGCATGGCTGGCTTCACTCATTTCACCAACACAGCCGAAGCAGCCGTGTCTAAAGCGGGGCCAGGGGGTGCGGAGGCTCAGCTGCCCTATCGCCTCTCCATGGAGAACACTTTGTAAAGGAACACCCAGTCAAACTGCTCACTTGGGATCAAAAAACCAACAGGAAGTCACTCAGTCCAACACGTTCAGTGCTGTTAATGGATGGCATGAGAGACCCTCAAGCGAGCTGCAGTAATACAAACCAACGCCTCATCGCCGTGGCAGCGCTGCGCGGGCTGGTCCTCACAGCGTTCGCTTTCGCAGCTCCAGACGAGCACCTTCACCTCGAGCAGCTCCATCCCCCGGGGACATCACCATGACAACGGAGGCGGAGGCTCCGCTCCCTAACGAGGCTGTTGGTTGGTGTGTGTGTGCGCATTCGCCCTCAGTCAGAAGTCCAAATCACGAGCAGAGAGCCTGGAGAGCGCGAGGCAGCTTCCCAGGAGCAATAGGTGCTTCAGTATCATCAGCTGGACGGCTCAAAGACGAGGGGCTGACGTTTGACCCTCTGTACACTCGTGGCTGCGATGGCGTTGCGAGAGGCCACATCTGTTCTCACACGGCTTTAAAAGTGGGGAAAAAAAACAACAACACTAATCTGCATTTCATTTTGCCCGGGAGCAGCAAGTCATTCTGAAGCGAGGTGACGAGTTCAGCGGCGGATGAGTAAAACAGCATGAACATGTGGGATTACCACTTCCCGTGTCAGCCTGGCGAGCTCATTCGTGCCACATCCGCGCCCCCCCCCCCCTCCCGAGTCACCCACCCATCCAGAAAATGCCCAAACTACACAGCGCACCCACTCTCTCTCTTGGGCTTTTTACCTCTCCGTCATTCTGAACTGACTTCCACTTCTGTCAACACAGCGTCCCCGTCCCCGTCCCCCCGCCTCACCCGACCCCTCCCCACCCCCCTCCCGCTCCCTCGGTCATCCAACTGTCCTGCCAGCTGTCTATTTTAGTTCACAGGACACCCTCCAAGCAATTACTTTCAGCGCGGTCTCCTGGCCTCCATCCAGAGTGCCCCCCCCCCAAGACTTTGGGCCAGCTTTAACGTAAACCAAAGACGATCGGGTGCAGACCTGTTGAATCGAGCAACATCTGTGATACTCGTCAGTTCAGCAAGCTTGACTGACGTGAGATCAGCCCAAGACTGCGTCCAGCCTCTCATACGCTGGTTCCTGCGACTGGAAGGACGACCGATGACTGAGAGTCACACGAGCGATTCGTCGGGACGGCCCGGTGTCGGCGGGAGCGCTTCGAATGTTCTGGAACAAAACTCTGTCGACGAGTTGCTATTTGTTGTTTGTGAGTCTCAATCCTTGACATTCACAGACTGTGTCACAACTACTAAACATAGAAGTGTAAAAGACCCTCATTTAGTGTCTCGTCTCAAAGCTGCCAAAGTCCCTCTTGGACTCGTGTCTCCCTCAGTGTGTCTCTTTGTAGATTGCATTGCTTTCAGTTGCTTTGTTTCCATTTGTAGATGGTCTGTGTAGACCTGAAAAGTCTCCTTTTGGTTATTCTTCTGCATCAAGAGTCCGTTGTCTCGCTTCCGTTTGTCGTTTTGAAGTGTCTTTTCACTGCTTTTTCCACTTTCCTTTTGTTCAAGGTCGTCTCTTTGCCTTTCACTATTTTAACCTTCATTTAAGGATTGTTTGGTTTGACTTTGCAGCTGTCCAACTTTTAGTTCGCAGGTCGCCATTTTTCTCAGTTATTAGAACTTTCTGAATTGTGTCTGTTGTTATCTTTGCTTTACATTTTTTCTGTGATGTTTTGTCTTCCTCTGAACTGCTTTTTTTAATCAGCCTTCGTTGTTGTTGTTCTCTTCAGCTGCTTTGACTACGTTCCAGCACCTTCACTTGTTGTTTTGTTTGTATTACTGGTCGTTGTTTTTTTCCACAAATGGAAATTTGTTTTTTAAAAATTGTTTTGGATGTTTTGTTGACATTTTTCCAACTATTCTTGCCTGTTTTTCAAATCTTTGTTGCTGTTCTGTATCTACACAAATGTTTGTCGCTCCTGGTCCTGCAGCGCGGCGTTCCCGCACGATTCCGATGTGTTCAAGCTTGAGCAGAGCTGATTGCAATGGAGCATCGCAGGGCTTCAACACACCTGAAGCTCTGCAGAAAGCCTGAAAACAAGACACTTTATGATCAAGTGTGCTCGAGTCGGCTCACACTGAGAACAGGCAGGGCTGTGGCCCTCCAGGACCAGGAGTGCCCACCTCTGCCCTCTGGCATCTGTCATGCGATTCTTATAAATGCTTTCTGCCCTTCAAAACATTTCTTTTTAGCTTTTGCAGTTGTTTATCTTCTGTAAATCATTGTTTTGGAGGTGCTTTCACAGCTTCAAATTGCTCCGCCAAAGTTTGTTTTGCTCTCTTTTGCTTTTTCCGGTTGGTTCGTGCTATTCGGGAGTTGCATAACCATGTTTAGTAGTCGAGTGTGACATTTCAAACATCTCAACGTCAACACTGTTTGTCATTTTATTCCTCCTGTAGTTTGCTTTTTTTCCTTCCTTGAAAACCCTTCAGCAATGACATAATTCAGGGGTGGCAGCGTGCAGAAAGGCCACCAGAAGCACCTATTGGCCTTACATTTCCGCCTTTCATAGGCCGTTTTCGTCATGCATCTCCGAGAGAAGCGGCCCGCTTGCTCTTTTACAAGAGCGCCGCTTGCGTAATTCCACGAAGGGCTTATGTTTTCAACCCCTCACCCCTTTTTGGTGGGAGTGACGCGGGAAAAAAGCGAATTACCCTTAAAAACCTTCCGAGCAGATGGGGGTGTGTGTGTCCGAGGGACGAATCACAGAGCACGGTTGGTCGCCGTGATCTGGCATTTGAAGATTACCTGCTTTTTATAAAGCCAGCAGTGCCAGAAACTCTGACTCAGTTCCTGACTGAATAAAAGTTTTGTGGACTGCCGTTGAAAACACACACACACACACACACACACACACACACCAAGTGGGCTCCTCTTTTATTTTAAATCATCCATTCCAAATTGCTACAAGGAAAAATTTGTCCCCGCACACGATGGACCAAAACTCGTCATTCCCTCCTGAACTCTTGGCCAACTGTTTATTCTGGGCTGTTGCGGAGCAAAGTGATTGTGGCGATGTGACGGCAAATGACTGAAGCCTCGTTCCTTTTTTAAATTAAAATGATCTATTGGATTTCTTTGGCAGGCGGCTGGGAACAGAGGATATACAGAGTGAGTGCTAATTGCCCCTCATTTAGAGACCATGAAGCTTCTAATGAGTCAAACATGACATGCTGGTACACGTGCACACAGGGGCAGCAGAGCCCCCCCCCCCTCCCCCTGACACATGCACTATTTTAGGGAGCATTATCTCCAGCTGCTATCTTATTCTGTATTGTGTTGAAGCACATCAAGTTCGACCTTGGGGCACAGCCCAGGCTTGAAAAAGAGTTTAAAACGCTCATACTTAATAAGCCGTCAGTTGTATGTAAAGAGTGTGGACAGGAAAACTCCTGCTGATTGTTATGCCATTATCTGGGACACCAAGAGATTTCAGAGCAACAGGAGGTGATTTGGCGTCCGATTTGAACCACCTTAGGCACAAACGTGCATCAAAGTGGGTAAACACAAAAAAAGAACAATTTTTAACTCATTCCTTTAATTGTTTATATTTAAATATGCAAATATATATATGAAAACTCTATTTTCTTAAAAGCGTGAATAAGTCGAAACAAAGTCGAATTTAGTTCGCGGTACGACTAATTAAAAGTTGTCAATCATGTTATAACGGGCTCTGCGCGTTTTGGCCATTGTGATTCGCTTCCTCCCGGTGATTGACAACGCGCTTTGGCGCTTCCGACCAATAAGAACAGAGGGGAGGGTGGACGCGCCGGGCTTGTAATCAATCCCTTGATCGGCGCGTGAGCTTGTCTGTGCCCCTGTGTGTGCTCGCGGTCGCGGCGGTGGGAAGCTGGACTGAGCGCCTCTGGTCCTCCGCGTCTGAGTGCCACAGCGGCGGGGCAAACGGGACAAATCGGGCATGGGCGAGAGATTTGTGGTCGTCCCTGTTGACGGAGGCGGAGGGGTGGGAGGGGTGGTCGCCGGGCACGGGGAGCAGTACGACCCGGTTGTTGCTGACCCTGCAACGGACGCCGGTGGCGGCGGCGGCGGGGACAGCTGCGTTGGCACCCCAGAGGCGACGGAGGACTCCGCGCGCGAGCCGCAGGACCCCAACGCTGTCGTCCCAATCCTGGAGTACAACAGGGAGCCAAATAAGTACGGTAAGACGGCTGCCCGTGACTCAGCCCCTGTCCCACTTCTTATCTCACCTACCGAGCCGAGGATTAACCGGCGTGTCTCGGTTTATCCCGCTGGAGGGGAGACGGCGGCTCCCCGAAAAGGACGCCGGGCCGAGGTTTTCGTGCGCGCGCGCGCGCGCTGCTGCAGCTCCGCGGAACTCCCACAAACTGTGTTAAACTTGACAAGTGTGCGGTTGAATTCATCTCAAAATGCGCTGACTGAGGCTACAGTCACAACGGGGAATAGTTTAAAGGGAATAGTCCGCGTCCCGTGAGCACTTTGTGTCCTTGCTTTCACCCTCGCACATAGACAGACATGGAAACATTTTTTTAAGGGGCAAACGATCTGAGGGGGGGCATCAAAAGTATTGCAGTAGCAGTATTGATTTCAAAACCTCGTTCCTCTTTCATGGAAGATAAGCAGACCTCCCATTTTTGCCTATTGGGGTCCCCGAATTAGTTAAGCTCATGTGTTTAGAACCAGTTCTACTGATTCTTGTCTTGTCAAACTTATCTTTTGCTTGTAGCGCATTAACACCGTCTTTAAAGTGGAACCAAATGTTTCAAATTATCCTCAAAAACGGGTTCTGTGGTCAACATTTATCCCTATATTGACATTTAAATTACTTCTGAACGTTGAAAGCGCCAGGATTTTTGTATGCAAGAGGTTTTCCTTTCATGACAAATCTTGTCTGGTGTGTTGGACACATTTTCAGACGATCCAAAATGTCATTTTGAATGGACCGCTGCTCTATCATCAGGCGAATCAACCTTTGAAAGGATCTCCGCCAACCAGATTTGTTTCCCTCAGAATAGAGATGCTCCACTTTATGGGCACAGCGTTTATCTCTAGTGCTGTGGCGGCTGCTTGCACATCTGGATAGACGCCAACAAACTCCACGAGGTGTATAGAGACTCTAGAGCAACATCTGCTCCTATGATGACGTTTCAGGAGAGGCTGCGAGGATTTTCAGTGAGACGTCAGGTCCGTTCACATGCAAACTGAATCCAGCCTCAACGTCGAACTCCTGGAGTCTTTTTTTTTTTTAAATTGATGATGTAAACTTGAATCCGAATTTGAGAAATTAGACCACCACAGCTGGATTTCTCAAGTGTCTGCATTGAACGGCAACATTTAGTTTCTTTACAAGATGATGTGCAGCAGCAGAAAATCAGCAAATAGGCAGACAAATGACAGCAGGGCTGTGGACGCTATTTTAGCAAGCAAAAAGCTCCCATATTTGCACCACCACTGATACGACATCACGTAGGAGTTCAGCCCTCGAATCCACCGTTTGTGCACACTCCAAGCTAGATAATATTGTGCTCCTCTCATGTGATTGGGCTTGTGGAAGTTCTCCTGGGAGTGGTGCATTCGGCTCGCTGTGGGTCCCACAGTTACTAAGACACCTTAAAGCTGATGCACGACAACTTGTTTGTGCACTGTGCTGTGCTCTCTCTCTCTCTATCTCTCTCTCTCTCTCTCTCTCTCTCTGTATTCTCTTACCGCCAGTTGCTGGCAAACAAAGAGCTCCTATAGCAACAGGTCAGTGATTAGTCGGAGCCGGAATTATTGCCTCACGCATGCCAAATGACAGCACGGTGATGGTCGTGTGTGTGTGTGTGTGTGTGTGTGGGCGGCGGGCTGCCTGTATTGATTGGTGATCAGTGTGGTCACACGCTCACGTCTGTGAGTTTGCTGAACAGGAATAGAGGTGTGTCTGCAGTGTTGTGATGAACCCTCGCATTTAGAGAGACACGCTGTACCAGGATATAAATCTGAAGGTCACAAAAAACATGACTGGAGAGGTCACACGGAACAAGGACGGAAGGAGGACAATACAATCTGGGCAATAGTAATGAAATAAAAATGAGAAAAAACTTAGAAAATCAGCCATTTATAATTTCTTTCCTGTAAAATTTCTTGCATGTCAGGTCCTGTGCACATAAACATTTCGAACCCCCCTATTGTTTCTATTGTTTTTTTTCTTTATCATTCAGGTGACAGTGACAACAACTAAACCAATGTACATGAGTGATAACTTTTAGAATAGGCGTCTCTTCTTTGAACTCGAGACCAAGCATCACTGAGTCAATTGCAATACCACCTAAAACCTTTTTATTTTCATTGATGCTTCGAGTGTTCAAATAGCGAACCAAAACGGGTCGATTTCTCCAGCTGCACCTGTTCAGTGTGGGAGCGTGCGTACGCCTGCACAAAGGGACCCCCAGATAGAACATTTGGTGCGCTCCTGCCGGTGGCTGGCGTCGAGCTTGCTGTGAGTCCCGGTGGCACAGGAGAGCGTTGCTATTGACACAGTGCAGCTGAGTGTTATTTTAGGTCCAGCAGAAAAATGTCCGCGTGGCCGGGGGCCAGAACGAGACGCTGCGCGGGTGACGAGGCCCTTTCTCCCCCCTTTGAAGCCTCTGATGTGAAGTTACAGGAGTGGACCAAATCAGAGTGTCATTTCCATATCTTTCCATCTGTCGTGTGACACGATTGGATAAGCGGGCGAGCTGAAGTATTTGTATATTTGTGAACCACAGGAATGAACACTTGACAATTCTCGGTAATGTGGGTACTACCAGGTGTGATGTCATGATAGACTGTGAGGTTCGATCCACGCCTTCTAAGCATTGTTGTTCTGTAGCTGAAGGGTTTTATTGAGCCTCTCCCAGGTGTGTCGGATGGGAAGTGGGGCGAGCACCGAGCTGCCGTGGAAACCTTTCCACATGATTTCCCTCATTTCGAATAGACAGAATTGCTTCTCCAAATCAGATCCAGTTACTCCGACGCACACTGGCGTGCGTGCTTCACCATTAGCTGCTCTTGGCCGAGCAGCTATCGAGCGCATTATGTGCGTGCGAGCTTTCATCAACAAACACGTTAATCTCCCGTTTGTTTGTTCCGTGACCCCCGAGAAAGGCGGCGGCTCCTGCGTGGCCGTGTACACCTGGGCTTTATCACAGTTGCACAATGTGGCAGGCAGGTGACGACAGTTACAGTCCGACTGTTTTGACTGACGTCCTCGGTGGTTTCGGACACAGGCCAACTGACAAAACATTAGAATTTTACTTCATGTATTTGTCGCTTCCCTTTGACCCGCCTGAGCAACTGAATTGTGACGTTTAGTCATCTGCCAGCGTCACCATAGAATAAAAACACGGATATTTGCTGACATTCCTTAAATACCTCGGTAACTTGATGACACTCGCGTGTAGTTTATTCACATGAACCTCAACTGCATCTTTCAATGGGAGCGATTGGGACTCGGCTAAAGACGGAGAACATATGTGACGGCACAGTATTGGTTCCCGAATGGGTGAAGATGCTGAGAGCCATCCGCCACTCCATCGGCATTATATTGAAGACCCATCCTGCTCATTATTCATCACTCAGACAATGTCCTTTTATAGGTAGTGCCTAAAGATGCGTCTCTGCATTTTGTGGGAGAGGCTCTGTTCATTGTGGAACTTGACGCGAGATCACCCATGACTCTCAAGCTTTAGAACAGGCTCTTTTTTTCAGAGCTCGGGGAACTCTGTGCGTGATCAGACACAATGGGAACACTTGAAAGTGGCTGAACAGCAACACTGTTCTTCCTTCACAGGGTTGCAGAAGTGTGTTTGAGGTGATGTAACAGATGGTGTCAAAGAGGAAGCAGCTGTTATGAAGAAACGGGGGTAATACGACAGAACAGGCCGTTAGAACGACACGCCCTCATCGAACGGTGCGAAAATGCAGCCGAAACACTTTGTTCTGAGCGTTTTGTTTGTTTTTACGCGACATATGCTGCGGAGACGGCGGCTAGATAACGCTTGATGAAGTGCCACAGTGAGATGCTGAAAAAAACCAAGATTACATGTGGATTTATGAGAGATTAGGCAGGCACTGAAAGACTAATGAGGTTCCACAGGGGTCTTAAATGGTGTTAGATTTAGAGCGATCGTCGCGCAGCGTCGATGCGCAGAGCGAGACTGTCGATCACAGTGCTGGCATGTCGCATACTGGCACCGGAGATGCTGAGAACAGCGCCCCCATTTAGCTTGAGCGGCAGTATTGGTGGTATTTGGTAGTATAGTCTTCGACTGCCAAGGTTTAACAAACCAAATATGAGCTGGCGTTCACTGAGGCCCTGTCCGATCGCATCGCCGTCCACCAAGAAGTTTTCTGTTGCTATTTTGAACCGCCTTCGACATTCCCGGCGTTCAAAGTCGTCCCACGGGCCCAGTTGGACTCTTCTGGTTTGACGCTGCCGTTGAAGGGAATCCCTCAAACATTCACAAAATGACAATTATATATGCAGGAGGTGTTTACCACGCTGCACCATTTCAAGACCTCAGCACACCAGGCAGATGGTGTTACAGTCACTGTCGCCACCAACAAAAATAACCGCAAAAGCATATACGAGGCCTCCACCAGTGTTTGCCCAATCCGGCCAAGTTAAAGTCCTGTCTGGCATCTTTCCTCTGTGAAGCATCGGGAAAATGTTCTTCCAGCTCTTCACAGCAGCAAATAATTGCAAGTGAGCACACTGACACAAAGACCCTGAAGGACTGACGGGATGCTTCACTCGCCCTCAATTCCTCCCGCAAAGCCACAAACGCGTCCAGGTGTTGAGACCCATGCACAGAGTGAACCCTCTTGTCATCAGGCGTGTTTAGAGGCGAGAGACGAGGAAAACGAATACGCGCATGCTCCGAGTGATAAATCGAGGCCGGAAAAAGCATCGCGTTCATTTTCATTCATTGTGTGATTAATTGATTCATCAATTATGGTTCCCGCCCTAAACTGAAGCCAGGTTGGTTTGTTTGGAAACAATACTTGCATGATGGTTTTTTTATCACATGGACAAATTGAAAAGCTCAAGTTACATTACTTTATCTGACAAAAACAGGGTCTACGTTCTGTTGATCAAGACATAGTTACTTGGCAGACTGTCAAAAGCTTTGTGTTTACCTTTAATCACATGAGGGGAAACTGTGAAAACTTAAAGGCTAAAACTATTGTGCTTCAGAATAAAAATACAAACTGGAAAAATGTCAACTTATTTGAATATGGAGAGTTTTGTCACAATATTGATAGTTGCTGCAGAGAAACATGAGAATAAGTGGGACTGGCCGAGCAGAGAGATGACGGTGTCCAGAATGTCCTCACCGCCCAGTATTTTGTTGGCATGCCTGTGTGTGTTGCATTCATGTGAAAAACGGCACGCACCTTGGGTGTCATGTGCTGCCCCCGGTTTTATTTGGAACCCAACAGTCAGCACATGGACACCAACTGGGCCCTGGCATCCACTGTATCTGCTCCTGCGTGGCCTCGTCGCCCCGTTTCCCTCCGGCGGCCTCTGCCGTTTGTTCCAGTCGCTCCCGGCTATGCGTCAACTCCCCACAGGGAGCCCAGAGTTGCCTTCCTATCGAGTCGTCTCTTCGAATCGTTTTCTCTTATCTCCGAGTGTGACTGCAGTTGCACATGCACGTGCACTTCACGGGAAGTGCGAAGCCTGTGATGCTCACGCTTGGTAAATCTAAGGTTGGCCGTTGTGTCATCGGCTTGGACGCAGTCACATCCTTCGCAAAAGATTCACCACAAAAAAGCGTTAATACTCAGAAGTTTGCTCCATCCATTGAATAATTTAAACAAACTCTGCAGCCGTTGGAGGCAACTTGTGAAGTCCTGAGTGAGCGCCGTCTGGAGCTGCTGGTATGTTTAATGGGATGTTTTTAAAAATAACCCCGAGTGTAGTCATCACCTCAGCATGCCTCGTTCTGTTTGTCACATACAATACAGCTGCTGCCCCCCCACCCCCACCCCCACCTTTTTTGTGACAGAAGTCAGGCCAGCATGCACCTGTGAACATGTCATGGTCAGCATGCGCGATCGCAGTTCAATGATGTGCTCACAGTCGCAGAGCTACACGTGCTGCATAGCCGCTGGCAACGTGTTCAAAAGACCCCTGACTACATGAAAAAATGTTCTGAAAAACTTCAGTCATTGTTTGATTGTTTCCAGATGCTTCCAGCTACCATTCGCTCTGCGTGAAACAACCACAGAGATATTCATGAAATGCATCACAAATGCTGAAAACTGCCAACAAGAGCCAAAAATAGGGCGACTGATGAATTTACTGATCTGTGTTTTTCAACCTTTTCGTAGAACTCTGTCGGTAATCGTGGCCAACTGGGGTTCGGGCAGAGGGTAGCTTTTTTTTGGGGGGGGGGGGGGAGGTTGGCAACAGGTGGTTTCACATTGAGTCCCAGTTGTGTCACTCCCATGAGGGGTTGGGGTGAGGCAGTATGGCATGCGGTGTCTTCAAGAAAATATACAGTATGGGTGGGGTTTGCGTTTGATATCAGCTGCTCTGATGTGCACTCAACCGAGTGGTTGGTGACCCCCCCACCCCTTCTCATTTTTGACACCCAATCTCACCCCCTTACCTTGACTAAGGCTTTTTGTGAGCCGAGATCGAGTCGCAGGGAAGCCGATGATCACCCGCTTCCCAGTTGCTCCTGATCACAATGTTATCCAGGCTTTCATTTCATTTCAGAGCATCCAAGTCCTGGGCGCCACTGAGCAGCCATGTGTCGTAGGACACATTACAACATGTGTTTTTCCGTCGGAGGCTTTTCGCGATCACTAACTGGCTGTCCCAGGTTTTGCCAGCTCTCTACTGTCATTGTGATTCCACTGCGTTTTCTATTGTCAAAACAGAAGGAAACAAATCAGGAGCAACACTTCAATTTGAGGTGGCAAAGGATGGTTGTTTATTTGAAGTGTTTGTGGCTCCCAAAGTGTCTGCAAGGCCAAATTGCAGCAAGTAACTGCTGTAGAAAGTCTGCAGTGACGTGGTTGAATCTCGGATTTCAGAAATGTGTAGGGAGACGCATGGCGCTGGGATCATGTTCCGCCTGCCTCTGAATGAAGAGCCCCAGAGGATCTCTCTGACTCCGCCCCCGAGGATGAAACTGACACTTCGCTCACTTGTCATCCTGCTCGTGACTCGTGCTGAGCTGCCTCTACAAAAGAGGAAGTGAGCAGACGACCATCTTCACCCAACTTCTGGTTTTGGCTAAAAGTACTCGTTGGCACGTCAGCAGACGGATGAGTTGTCCTGCCTGTTTGTCCCCAGTCATCTTCTGAAGGAAATGTCTCACAACTCGGAGGGGAAAAAGACCAATTCCAGAGAATTGTGGCCTAGTAAAACACCGTCCAGATAACCTGCAGGTGAACTGAATGTTGAAATTCGGCTCTCGTGTCTTCTCCAAATCGTGTCAACCCAACAAAAGCAGATTGTCCAAGAAAACAAACTGTGGTCCACCTAAAGTGAGCCAAACCACTTTGAGGCGAACCACCAATTTACTGTGTCCACTGTGGCTGTAATTACAGCTCAAATTCAGTTTGATGATCCATTTCAGCCTTGTTGACACATTGGAAGCTACAGTTTTACTTTCTGTTTGCCTATTACTCATTTGTGTCACAGTCCAGCATCTCTGAACAAGGAACAAATAATTGTGAGGGGTGTCTGAAACAATTCATATTTGCTCCTATCAGTGATTTGGCTTGATTGTTGGTTAGACAGTTATTGGAGGAATGATGATAAACTCACTAACTTTGGTTTCCATAGAAAACACAAACGGCACAGTGTGGGTTTTGGCAGAGTTTAGCCTGATGGTTGACTGCACCGTCCAGGCCTGAGTGCCGGCTGAACTGCTGGTCAGGGCTGCTAACAAACTGCGGTCTTGGCGATAAACAAACTTGTCAGATTTACTGTAAAGAGAAGAAAAGTGTTCTTCTCCTTTCTACACCTTTTTTGGAGCGGTTCCCGCAGAGTTCCTTTAAGAAAGCACAATACCAACTCACGGCAATTACCACAGCTGTGAAAGGTCTCTGCACTCCAAAGAAAAGAAAGTGTCACCTGAGCCTGTCGAGGTCAAACGCAGTGTTTAACGGATGAACAGGGAGCGAGCGTGCCGCTACCTGAGACGGCTGAGGTGCGACCGTCTGTGATCGCATGCCACCTTAAACCAAATTGGGATTCGACTCGGCGCCGATCGTGTCGCTCTTCTCATATTTTGCTCAGAGCTAGAGGTTACCAACAACCGTGAACGATTAAAAATGAGGGGTGGGGGGTCCTGCAGAGAGGAAGCCGATTGGTCCGCTCAGTGGTCAAGCTGGAGCTCCACGGAGCTTGGAAAACGTCTATATCCATGTGCTGTGTGCCGCTGATGTCATGGGTTCACTGTTAGTGCTGCAGCATATTGTTTGATTGTTGATGGAGATGCACATGAATAGATCTCGCTCAAGCATTTCCACAGTGTCCCTGTTGGCGCTCCTATCTGTGGAAACGGTGCACTTCTGAACTTAACCCACTCTTATTCTGCACTCAGCAGATCAAAATAGAAGCAGACGGCTGCATTTTGGCCAGAAGCTTATGCTGTCTGTTTTTCTGCAATTTAATCTTCCAGTATCGCACACAAGAGTTGTCCTGTGGAGCTTTGCTGGCTGTCAAACAAAGCGTTGGTATGAGATCATGTGAGGCTGTGACTTCACCTCACGTGATGCGCCAGAGTGCTGATTCTGTGATGTGACCATCGCCACAGTCCGCTTTATAGGCTTGAGGTTTCACATCGATGCATTCCCACCAAGTTGTTGTTCTTATGTTCGCCCTCCAGAGGGCGCCGTTTGTTGCCGTTTGGGGCTTTGCTGGCAAGCTCCGAAGCAGACGAGTGATGTAACGGACATCTGAGGCGACAGTTGTTCAGATGCGGCTGTTTTTAAGGCTCACTTTTAATTTGTGTCGATTTTAAGATGAGTCGAGTTTTGGGAACTCTTCTTTGGCTTCTATGAAGCAGATGAAAGAGGTTACGGGGATGCAGAACATTGAGAAAGTGCTTAGAAACAAAGTGTCCATTTGAAGGAGAATGAGTTGGAGCCCCCCCCCCCCCGTCCCCTCGCTCAGTGTCCTTGGCCGTGCTCAGTGTTTCCAATCAGCCTCCATCTTTGCCTTTGTCTTCTCTAGGATCTAATCAATAAGTTTATTTTCGGAGGAGAAATAGAATCCAGCAGAGGAAAAGTTCAGCTCACCTCAGCTGCTGTTTTTGTCCCGGGCAGATAGCGCTGCACGGAGTGGACACTCTAAACCCTCTCAGTGGGTGAGTCAGCATGTTCTACAAGTGAGCATAAAACAGGGGTTACTAAAGTTCAAGGTCACCGTTGCTCCAAAAAACCTTGATATTCAGCCTGGTTAACATTTCTTGTATGTCCGTGACATACAACAGGTCACATAAAGAAAACTCCTGCAGGTTCAATTTGTGTGATTCAGACAATCCCTTGGGGTCTGAGGTCCTTCCTGGGACCTCTGGCGCCATACAAGGTGGTCCTGCACCCCACTGGCTTTTCATCCATGAACCATCGCCATCCAAGATAAAGCTGTCGGGACAAACAAGACCAGTGAAAATGCAAGGCTCGAGTATAGTTGTGATCTGCTTTTGGGAGTTTTACTCATCATAGATAGACAACTAATTTGCTCTCCTGATAGCATCGCTATGCGCTGCTCTCATACCAAGACACCATTATAGCATGTGAACTGCTGAGATTCTTGTGATTCGTTTGGGAATAACTCTTGAATGAAGTTATGCAATCCACAGCCTGCTGGCTCCTTTCACAGTCTGAGGCCGCTTCGATCAGCGCACGCATGTCGGGCTCTGTCCTGTATTGTGGGGGGGCTCTCCCACAAAGGGGGGCATTGTGCTGCTGACCTGGATGCCCCAGCCGGTCCTGAGAAAACAGTCCCACTGTCTGGCCACATAATCAGCTGTTGGCCGTTACGTGACTGCTCACTGATGAGCGTCGCCTTTGTTTCCTCGACGGCGTTTCGCCGTCCGATTGCCGTATTGATGCGGTCGGTTGAGCTTCCTGGAACGGTAGGTTCTCCCATATGACCAGCATGTTGTTGCCTCACAATCCAGCAGCGCGTTCTAGCCACACCCACTTACTGGATCTGTGAGGTGGAGCACTGAACGCTTTGAGGACCCTAGCAATGGCTGGTTATGTCATGGAATAGGTTCTGTGTTTTGAACAGTTGCTGCTGCAGACAGAGCAGCCTGTCCACTGCAATAAAACCCGTTTATAGGAGCGAGCAAGCGACAGAGGGCTGCCTTTTTTCAACGTTCCATCCAGACGTTTCAGTTCAGAGAGCAAGTTTTGGAAGGAATTTGACCAATCGAATGAATTTCAGCATGATGCTTTCTTGGAGTTGATGCATTCCTGTCTCTTTGATTCTTCTCCCTCTGCTCCAACCCCTCCTTTCCCTTTTCCTGCTCCACCCTTCTCCCCACCATATTGATATCAAATTCCTTCATGGCCGGGATAAATGAATGCGGCGGGGGGGGGGGGGGGGGGGTTAA
>JASSRZ010001760.1:0-23177 GCA_032164315.1 Malacoctenus gilli
ACACACACACACACACACACACACACACACACACACACACACACACACACACACACACACGCGCGCACACACACACATATGTCCATGCACACATCCATGACCCAGACAATGCGATTGTCTCACCCACGTCTAACTATAAAGATCTGCTCGGTCTGAAAATATTACATAATCTTCTTTACACTCTGTGCCTCAACCCAACTCTAATCCATTCATCCATGCCTGCTACTGTACACACACACACACATACATACACACACACTCCACCCGTCACTAAGACGTCTCAAGATTGCTTAAGTCTGTTGCGCTGTGTTAGGATTGTGTGGCTGTTGTGTAATAAATTGTCGTTACAATTAGGCTGTCAATATCAGAGAGGGTTGTGGTCAGTTAGAGAAGACAGCTTTTATCACCATTTGCTTTCTTAAGTGGACACACGCTCCGTGGTTGGCCTCGTCCAAGCTGTGGCAAAGCAAAGCTGCATCTACCACAATAAATCACTCTCCAGTCTTGTGACAGTTAAGCTGCGTATGTTTGTTTTTCTCATTTCCTAGCCACAATTTTGATGGTGTGAAAACTTAAAGGAAGCGCTCCACGTTATGGAAAAGGCGTTTATTTATCTTCTGGCGGCGAGTCAGGTAGATGACATAATTTTGGCGTGTGAAACAGGTTTTTACTTTTGCCATTCAGCAGATAGACTGAAACCAGAGGGAGGGAGCTGTACGGGTCCCACGGGAGCAAGGCAGACAGCCTGGGGAAGTTCCTGCGCTCTCACAGCCAAGAAATAGTCCAGCATGTGATTCTCGAGATGACGGTGAATAGCAGCATTTGTGCAGATTAAATAATGACTCTCTGACATAATTTGTTTTCGCTATTAGAGATCTTTTAGGATATTTGTTTATACCTTTTATACTTTTTTCCACATTTTGGTTTAAACTATGCCACTTATTTACATTACAGGACAGAAAGCAGACTGGTACTAATCCTAGTATTGGACTTCTTCCCTGAATTTTAATAGAAGTGTTAAAGTGTTACCATAGTTTATTGTTTTGGCAAAAGTAGCTCCCAAAGAGCTTCTCTCTTTCGAGTTGTACATTATAGTGACTTCTTTCAATTCCTTTGTGAGGTCCTTTAAACTAGGAATGCCCCCCCCCTACAGTTGGAGAAAAGTCTTCTTGGGCAAGCAGGCTGAGTTATTGTTGAGAACTGGGGCACCACGAGCACTGAGTGGTATTCCTCTTGACGTAAATTAATAGAGCTGCTTTGAAAGGAATCACACACTTGCTCACACACGCAGCACGCACACGATCACATCCAGCGGGCTGTGTCGGCGGCGGCAGCAGAAGTAGGTCCGTGATTCCAGCTCAGTGATCCGAGGGCAGTGACAGCTGAATGGCTCGAATTGAGGGGTCAGTGTTGAGTCAGGGATGTTGCAGTGACATCCATGTTGAAAATATGTCACAGGCACTCGGGACTGCACCGCCTGGTCGCCGCCTCTCCTCGGCGCTCCGCGGTGGCATGGCGGCCCAGAATGACACGGAGATTCAGAGTGAGGAGCCCGTTGCTGTTTACCTGTGTCGGCTTACGCTGGGCCATCACTTCCTGCGCTCAAGGATGCAGATGCATCAATGAAATCCCCAGGGGAGAACTGCTTGACTGGTTTGGCCTTGTTGGTCGCATCATTGATGATGATCATCTGTTTCCCCTCTTGGGGTTTGCCTGCCTTAGGGTGTTATAACGGTCTCTAAAAGCCTCTATGAGTGGTTACAAAAAGTATGAACAGTGCATGGAGCTGTTCAGGGGTTTGTCTTTGTGCAGCTCGTCAGTGCTGCTGCTGATGTTTCTCCCAAAAAAAGCAGCCATTGTGTTGCTACAGAGTGTGAGAATGAAAAAAACAGCTCATTCTCACAGGCAGCTTCACATACACAAAAAAGGAATCCTCCTTACCAGGCTGTGGTGCCGGGACTGACGCACAGTTTGTGTCACCCCGTAGCTGGATTTAATTTGGGGGATGTGTGATGTATCTCAGTGTGAGTGCTCGAACTTCCTGCTGGTGGCATCATCTTTGAAAGAAAACGTCAGTCAGACTACAGATGGTGTTCTTCTTTGTCTTTCAGTGCGTATACTCCAGTTGGTATGATGTTGTGTTTCAAAGGATGCATGTATCCTTGTGGCTGTGCAGCGTCCTGGCAATGTTTCTAATTGCTGTTATCCCAGCCGTCAGAAGACTGATTCATTGCCCGCTAAACCAAATTCTTCCGAGTGTGCAGCGGCATGGATGGTTATAGCAACAAGAGCCCATGTGAGCAAAGTTTTGCTGCAATGCCAAAAAAAACAAACACTTTTATGAGTAAATCTCAAGTCAAAAACGTCTTTTCACACTCGAAACTCACTTGAAAAATACAATTTTTTGTAAGGTAAAGTAGAAAAATCTGGGACAAGCTGCTTTCTTCTTGAGATAAGCAACCTCAGCAGAGTAAAGAGGTGGCACTATATGTAAAGGAGAAGAATTCACAACCTGAGTGCTGCACTGTTTACATACACTGGGTCACATTTACGCCTTTATCACAGCTAATCAGCCACACTGATGCACACAGACAAGCTCCCAAACACTTCAGTCAGTACGCTGTCTCGCGGCCGCACGTTTACACAGCCAGCTTTCCAATAACCGAGTTTGATTTTGTGACACATTATAAAGGAACGGCTCCCTGGCCGTCAGCCGCTTTCATTATTTATGAGTCGCTGACAGCAGCACAAGCAGGATTTAAGATGTAAGACTTGCGGGGGACCTCAGTGAAAAGTGACATGGAGTAGAAATGGCACACAGACACAAATAGAGCACGCAAGCGATGGTGAGCAAACACAACAGAGTCCAACCTCCCCCCAACCCTTCCTGACCCTCACCCCTCATTTCCATTTCTATGGTTTGCTCCCATCAGCAGAGGGGCTGTTGTGGCACACAGGCGCTCAGCGAATCGACTATAGGAGCTCGCTGGTCTTACCCGTTCCTAAACCCACCATCAGGCTTATATAACAGGCCTACTTTCAGACCCGTTAATAGCAACTGTATTGTTGCCACAGCCAGGCGTTTGGGAGAAAGTTGAGCTTTAATGAAGCGGGGAGGGAAACAAGACGGGAGAGAGGCGAGATCAGTGAGAATGCAGAATGGGGAAGAAAAGATTTGGGCGGAGACGAATGATGGAGAGCGAGGAGGGAGTGAGGTGTCAGTCGGAGAGACCGAATCTGAGGAGAAGCATTTCAGGAAAAGAGAGGCCGAAGAGAGGGCTGGTTATGAGATTCCTTGAGACAAAGGAGGAGAGCGAGGAGAGAGGGAGGCAAAAGGGAAGAGACAGGGGCCTAGTTAGTGGGATGGAACCAGAAGAGGGAGGAGGAGATGGACAGGGGAGAGGGGAGATCATTGGGGACATTTTCTTTTCATCTGGAGCAGAAAACCCGCTCAGTAATCTCTAAGGAAACCAAGCAGCTCACACAAAAACACACAATAACTCCAGGGGCTTCCTCCAAGAACAAAGGCAGGGCTCACGATTACTACAGCCTTGACACAGTCAAGAATTAAAGAAGGCTCATTGACAATTAAACTGCACGGATCCTTTTGAGATGTAGTTATCATAGGGGAGGAATCTTTGTTTTTAAGTAACCACGATGCATTTGTGCTTCAAAACTGAAATCTTACTGTTATTTACCCTGAGTAAATTACAGAAACATATTGAAAAACACAAACATCAGAAGAATGAACATAAAGGAATAGCAATTTAAAATGAAGCAAAAAAATCAAATTGTGTTTTACAGCAAAATTAGGAATAAGTTTCACCTTTTCACCTTGTTTTTGTTGCAAGCACCAAAACTGACCTCCATCAACCATGTAATAATGATATAAATGTTTAATTTACTCTAGGGATGTGAGGTCGATTGTATTGTTGGATCATTTAAACCTGTTAAAGAAATGTCAAAAAGCATTATGACTAATCTAAATAAATGACATTAAACAGCACGGCAGCTTTTTGAGAGGTGATCGCTCCCAGTCTAATTAAGATATTGATGAGGTTTGTTTAAGCCCATTCAAGCATGTGCCTCTTGCTCAAATGTGCTTCGGTCGTTACAGATCAGGTCCCGCCCAGATGTGCAGGAGCTGCGCCAGTGGCAGAAAAAACTGCGCGAGAACAGCGACATCACCAAAACCACAGAGAGGTTCTGGGCGCAGCAAGAGAGACGAGGTGAGCGTCCGCATGAAGGCCGCAGGCTTGAAAACGAATTCTCCTGCACCTGACAATGACGCCCTCTCAAGTGTCGCAAATACATTCCTGAGTTTATGAAATATATGCAATTAGAGGTTGCCTCTCAATACAATTTGTCAGCCCCTGAACAGTTTTGTCTCACAGATGTAAATTGTTACACAGATACAGGATTCATCCCAGCAGGGTTTTGATGTTCCAGTTAAAAGATGAGGACAAACAGAGAGAATAAGGCTGGTGAAAGAGAAAAAGGAAGAGACGAGGGGAGAACAAAGAAGAGACATGAAACATAGCAGAAAATTCTCTGCAGGGCTCGGGATGCGTTTGTGGGACAGAGATGGCGGTGGATGGGCGCTGGGGACGCGTGTGGAGAGGGAGAAGAGTCGCACAGCGAATAGGCAGCAGAGAGATGCAGAAAAACATGTGTGCGCACCAGCTTCCGAGTGTGCGCGCACACATGAAGGACACCGCAGAGCAGCTGAGAATGCAGACCCGTGTCCAATGTGGCTGACTGGCATTAGAGCTCAAGGTGATTAAACTCTGTCCTTCAACAAACACATACCCTCAGTCCTACTGGGGCCTCCTACTCATTACCTCCAAAAATACAAGTCACCCAGCAGACAGAAAATCCGCTGAACGGGAACGAGGTATTTTTTGTCTTTGCGAGGCAGAAAGAACAATGTTTAAGCAAATGCAAAATTTCTCACTGTCTCATTCGGCGAGGCAGACCATAAAGCGCCCATTCCATCTCTCTTCTATCCACCCCCACCTCCCAACCTCCCCACCCCTCCATCCTTGCGTGGGGAGAATGCAGCGTCGCTAACAACTGTACCATAAAGCAGGATGTTCAGGGTGTTCCCCGCAGAGAAACGGGAAATGACAGGACAGCTCGGTCAAATAAAGACGGCCGTAATGTGGAAAATGACCCCTACGATCTTACCGAGAATCCAGCCAACAAAATGAATCAACCACATTGCTCTTCACAGGTATTCGACACAGCATTGTTATTCTGTCACTGGACAGCCGCGGTAGAGAGTCAGGACAAACACACTCATGCACACGGTAACAAGTCATGATAGTATCTCTGTTTCCACGACGCTGAAACAATGAGCGACACCAGTGCAGGTTGTTTCCACAGTGACACATTCCACAAAACAAAGGCGCTCACGCCAGCTTTCATCCACAGGGGTGCCACAGTCGGACCCTCCCGCTGCTGCTGCTGCTGCTGCTGCTGCTGCTGCTGCTGCTGCCGCCGCCGCCGCCGCCTCTGCTGACCTGACACTTTTGCAGGGGGCCTGGGGATATGTGTGTGTGCGTGCGGGAGAGTGAGTGTGTGTAAGCTGACCAGACAGTGTGCCCAGGCGTCCTTCGTAAATAAACGGGGGGAGGACGGGACAGAAGTGTCTGAGAAAGAGGCACAGGGGAGAGAAAAATAGTGCTGAAGTGGCAACTTGCTTGCGAGATTTTGTACATTGTTGTCGTTGTGAGTGCCGCCCTCCAGCTCTGACAGCAAGGTGGTGAAATCATTTAGGGAAGCCCCCACCAGCCCACCGCCTCCCAGCTCCCCTACTGTATGTTCGCTCTTTAAGTTGATCCCACAACAGCTGCAGTCATCTCGTTTGACCCGAGAAGCCCAGCATGAGATCCCTCTTCTGCCATTCTGTAGTCGGAAATCAGTATGAGTCAGAGACAGAGCGGGAAAAAAACAATAAGGCAAAGAGCACATCGCAGACTCACACTGATGTGTGGGAAGGTCAAAAGGTGGCAAATCACTGGACAGGTGCAGCTCACAGCGCTGCATGAATCACACCATGACTGTCCTTGAACGCAGCCTGACACATTGGACGTTTATGGTCAGTGGAACCCATTTGAAACGGTGTCTAGCTGTCGTTGTCAGTTTAACATGAATATGGTTACATAATTATGCTAATAACAGTACATTTTCTATTTTTAATATCGTCCTCATGCATTATAAATAGCTCTTATGCCATGTTTATAATTACAACCTTTTCAGCTGCAAAGGTCACCGTATTTCAAAATGGAAAGTGCTTTTTAGACCATAAAGAAGCACTAAGAGAGATGTATTGATGTTAGGTTGTGCTAATGCACCTGGAAGAGAAAAGGGAATAAAACTAATGAGTATAAAAGTTCAGCACACAAAAAACAATAAATAAATAAAAAGATCTGATATTTTTCTGCAGCTGTGTTTTTGTATTAATCCTCACAGCTTCAGTTTCATTATGTCACAATCGTTGGGTTTTTCCTGGCAGGTAACAAAAAGGTGGCAGCAGCCTCACAGCTGTCATGGTGTGAAAGTGTCAGCTTCAGTTCTGGATTGTTTAACAGGCTCACAGTTTATGTTGTGAAGCTACTCGCAAAGCTGTATTTTGCCTCCATAGTTGGCCGAACGAAATTATTTTTATGGTTTTTCACATCTTGCTTGAAATCTAAACCCCGATCTTCTTGTTTGTCTGCAGTGGGCTCGGTAATGACTGATCTTCCAGAGAGCCCCCAGCCTCAGCCCGAGGACTTGGATGTGTCCATTCAGGTGGTCTCCCCCACTCCTCAGAGCTCGGCCGTCCACACCCCCACCAGCCAGATGACCCCAGAGGCGGGTGAGTGGCTCACGCCCAGCCGATGCTTCCGAGCGGAATCGGGCTCTGCACCACTGATGGATTTCTTGTCTGCGTCTGAGCCTGTTGACAGATGTCTGCCTGCAGTGTCTCCGTCCTTGTCAGGACCTCACAACCTTGGTTAGACTTGTACTATTGTAAAGTGAATTCATTGCCTTCTCGTGCATGTGTTGGGGTTTTTTTTCATTAAAAGGCTGTTACAGTTTGTGAGGCTGATCAGTGATCAGTCAAACAAGGCATTTAAAAACGCCTGTAACCAATTGGACACAGCCTGAACAAGATTTATGGTCTGAGATCCGTGTCTAATTCGTTTATTGCATTCATTGCCTTTTTGATGGATCACTTCCCTTCACGAGTCTCACCAAACAAATGAGCACCATGTAGCACGGGTCACAGATTTTACTGTCGGGAGTGAACCTCTCAGTCACCTTCACTGGAAAATAATCCAGAAGTTGTTCCTGAGTTCATTTCAGCCCACAAAAAAGTCCCTAACGATTCCATTTAGACCAACTATCGAGGTCAGACTGACAAGTGACTCAAAGCATCACTTATCCTGTTTCTCAGGATAGGAAGGCGTCCTGTCAGAGAACTAAAGAATGAATAAATGCTTAAAAATATCAATGAATTCACTGGTGAATGTTTGAAATCACTGAAAATGCAAAATCTGCAGGGGGGGGTGTTCTGTTCTGTAACGCTTCTACAGATGGTTTGACCTCCGCTTCACAACACACTATATGAGGGTGATCAGATTACAGAAAACGTTTTTCGAGGAAACGATGCTGAATGGCGTCTTTGCCTAAAGTTAAGATGTGTGCAGATCTCCTTGCATGTTTTGTTCTCACTCCATCCTCCTGTGTTTAATGTCCGACACTCTGAGCTATCTGTGTTTGCAGCTGGTGGTGATCAAACACCATCTTAAATGTCACAGATCAGCCTTGAAAAAGTCCATTGAATTTGCTTTACAAACATGGGAGTGACCCCATGCTGGTCCAGTGCCTCCGCAGGCCTCTCTGCTCCTCTTCACACCAAAGTCAAAGCCCGTCCAGCACGAAGCTGCCATCTCCTGACTGTGTGTCAATTATACCGAGGGAATAAAGTGCACTCCTGGCATTTCTCCATCGCTCCACGCGGCAAAAGTACCTGAGAGGATACGGCTGGTTTCCGCTCTTGTCCCGGCGGCCTGGTGATGGACGGCCTCTCTGAACCACCCCAGTCACTGAAGCCCGCTGCCTCACAGCGAGACATGAGGAGGGTCGTGTATCTCCTTCTGCAGGTATGCGGGTGCCTGGGAGACAGCTGCCACTGGGCGAGGTGATAAAACAGCCCATTCCACTGTGGGGACATCTGATAGCTCAGGCCCAGCTCCACCGAGTCTGCCAGCACCAGGTCTGACTGAAACAGGATCACGCCGCAGCGGCAGTAGAAGGAGGGAGCGGACAGTGGCTGTCAGAGAGGAGCCACAGAACAACTGCTTCTGCTTGGTGACTGCAGGCGGAAGGAGGACCTGCAGATTGCAGCACTTATCCTGACTCCAGTATCATGTCTGAAATTAAAGACCGACAGAGAATTGTCTGCATTGTTTGCAACACACCTCTTACCAAGTGTATTTGATTCTTTTCGGGTCCATGTTTTTAATCATACTTTGAAATAGGACTGAAATAGTTAGCTTTTTTGCTTGTTTTGAGGTGTTCTGATCCGATTCCAAGACTACATTTTCGTTTGTTTCATTGTCAGACATTTTTGCTTATTTTGAAATAGGCAAAAAAAAAAAAAACCCCACCAAAGAAACAAGTGGAAATTCACTTTCTTAATAAGCCAAATGGACCTTGAAATAAGAGGGAAAATGTGCACTTTAAATGTCATATTTGCAGTGTGATGAGATACTTTCCAATTGAAGTAAGTACAATATCCTTAGGAAGAAGTGTGTCATTTGCAGCCGAGCAGTATGAATCTATTTCCAACTAGCTTTTTTTTAAAGTTCCTTATCATTCTTATGCTGTTGTGGTTAAAGAAACACACACACACATCCATCTGAGATTTAACTACAAACATGACACGTTTATTGAACTTTTTTCCTGAATCGGTTACAGAAACAAGAGAATTAACTGTTGGTTTTTTTTGTTCTTTTTCTTATCAGGGGAATCAAGTTTCTATACATATGCATGCTGCGTCACTGCACAGTCATAGCTGTGTAAACCAATATTACCCCTGTCAGCTGCCCCACAGGGGGGGGGGGGGCAGTCTGAAGGCAAGATGAATCGGGAGAGGACAGGCAAGGACATGTCACCCCCAGGGATGGTGGGTGGTCCGATCGGCGACCCAGGGACGACAAACTTAACATACAAGTTTTGTGCAAATTTCACCACAGTCTATTTGATTTTAAACACAGAGACAATGTCGGAAGATTCTCTTTTTTTGTCGTTTATTTTCTGGTTTTATCTTTTACCCTCGAGTCTCCAACCAACAAAGGATGGTATTATTAGGTCCAGCGATGATGGCGTGTTGTTCCTTTTTGGGGAATCAAACTATTTTGGACCGTTTCCTCCCCTGACTTGAATCTCTTTGCTTCACAAGAACCAGCTCTCTTTAGTTTCGAAGAAAGCACAGACATTAAGTGTGTCATCTGATATACACTGAAATTATGATTGCTGTCACACGACCTTTACATAAATAGTTAGTATTCAAAAGTACGTCTGAGAAAGGTCTTATATGTAGAAATGGTGATAAGCATGCACAGATAGGTAGTCGACAAGTGCAAAATCTACGAAGTCACATCATGTTACTCTTTTTTTTTTTTATGTACTCCACGTGTGAAAACATCACAAGAATCGAAACCTCCCCCCTCGGCCCCGAGCGCTGACACTCAGGAGCTTTGTCTCGTCACTGCTGACCATCCGTAAACCCTGAGGACAGTTCTTCTTGCATGAATCTGAGGCCTGTCGCCTGTTTCTGACCAGGGCCAGCCCAAACAGAGCCTGGTGGAAGGGGACAAGCTGTCTTTGGGCATGAAGTCTGGCCTGCAAGGAGCAGTCCTATTTTAGAAAAGCCAGTGTGTAAGACATAAACATACAGCAGCAGTCAAAGGTTGACCCCGAGTCTTTTCTTGGTTGGGGGTCGATGGAAGAGCTCGGGGGGGTCACTACTGACTATAGGTGAGCTTGAAGTTAGCTTTATCCTGCCTTCCCTGCTCACATTTTTATAGTTACCTCTAGAGTATCACAGAGAAAACCAGTTGAAGTGCCAAAATTATTCACAGCCATTGTTGATTTCTGAAAATTTTCAAAACAAGTTTGTATCCCCTTTACAGCAACGAGTGGACCGTTGTCCTGACTTAGCAGAGGAAGTACAACCAACAGAAAAGACATGGACATAATTTCCTTTAACAATAATCAAACTGGGGGAGAAAAAAAGCATATCTAGTGTTGGCAAAACATTTTCAAAATGCTAGATTAAAAAAGTAAAAGACACGAGCAAGAGAGAAAAAAAATAAAAGCAGAATGAAACAAGCAAATGTATGAACACAAAGCAAACCAGTTACAAAATGAAATCATGTCGCAGTGGTCAGTTATCCAGTCCGTCACTGGTTTCCAAACTCAGCCTATGGTTAAAAAAATAAAACATCGAGAAAAAAGTAAACAAGCAAGCAAGGCTTTATAGCACTACTATGTACACAGCCTCTCGAGTGAAAGAGAGAGCTGGTGTCAAGATGAAGAAGCAGAGCGTGATACAGAGACTCCAATGAAACAAGAGTCCTTTCTTGGCACCGGGACTTGAGCTATAGCTGACCACAGAGAGACAGCAGGAGGAGGAGGAGGAGGAGGAGGAGGAGAAAAGGGAGAAACACTTTGCCAGATAAAGAAGACAACCACATAGAGCAGAGCAACACAGTCGCCCCCACATCACAAACACACACACAAACCAAGGAGCTGTTTCTCACATAGATGGGAGGCTGTAGGAAGTCACAGAGATTGTTGGTTTTTTTGTTTTTACTATCATCGGCTTCCCCTCCCTATCTCCTTCCTCTGCCCCCTTCCTGCCCTCCGTCTCCTCTCCCTATATTCGATCCTCCTCTTTCTACCTCGCACTGTGAATCTGATCTTTCTAAGGCTCTAGGATATCTCCACACACCAGCCACAGCTCTATAAATAGTCTGTCACTCACAGTTTGACGACTGCATCTCCATCAGTGTTGTCCCTGTAGTTCTGTGCCTCACTGGAGACTTTTGTGGAGGAATATTTAGCACCAGAGAGCCATTTGGACTTTGAATTTTTTTTTTCCATTTTTCTTCTTCCCTCGCCAACACGACGCTCACGTACGCATACAAAAACGCAGATAGAGGAGCTCGGAATGAGAGGGACCATCATTTCATTTCCTCGCTCTGTTTCCTGCTGATATAAAGTGACAGTTTCTCCTGGCTGGTTCAAACCGCCAGTGGCCACCGGAGATGTGGGAGAGCACAGCAGTCTGACCTAGATTCAATCAAGCAGCGCCTCCTCACTGATGACTGGCGCCCTCCTCGTCCAATCGTGAGCCGCTCTGCTCCAGTCCTGTATCTAACGGCGGTTCGTTAGCAGCTGGCGAGCCCTCCGTTCAGGTGCGCCGGGCTGCTTCCCCTCGCCCCCCGCGGTCACCCGGAGCTTCTGCTCCGGCCGCAGATCGGGCTTCACAGTTTGTGTTTTTGCAAAGTGTCCATGCAGTTGGTAGGATGACACAAGGTGAGAAGAGTTATGCGTTATATTCACAGACGGTGCAGGGAGCTCGGAGAGTGGGAGAGGGAGGAGAGAGGCTCGGGGTTGCAGTCTGCTGAGTGGGAGGGCTGAAGGAAATGCACACACACACACACACACACGCGCGCTTTTCCTCTCATATACTGCACATGTACACCCACAGAGGCTGGATTGTTTTTGGGAGGGCGGTGCTCGAGCTGTACAGTTGCCCATGTGCTCTGTCTTCACCTACACTGTGGATGGAAGGATGGAGGACAGAGCCAAATGTTTCCACTTGAGTGCCAGCATTGTGAGGAGCAGCAGAAAAGACATCCTGCCTGAAAGGACCCGAGTCAGAGCAGGAAAAGGAAAGCGACAGAATTCACAGTTTTCAAAGATGCCGACGGTGCCGTAGAGTCAGTCAGAGGAGCAAATCAGACCAAAAATAAAGGGACTACTGCATGTTTCTGGTCTGAGTCGCTGCGCCTTGTTTTGCTACTTGCTGGTTTCAAGTGAACTCTTCTATAGAGATTTGTGTGCTAGAAAAGCTTTAGCTCTGTCCTCCATGCGCTGCTCTCTCTCAGTCTCACTCACACTCATTCAGTACTCAATTGGCACACAGTCAGTGTTGAAGTCTGTACACAGAGTGAAAAAGGCGTCCACACTGCAAGTCCGATCCGACCGGACAGGCCTCGTCGAATGGACCCCCCCCCCCCGTCCCTCCTCACCCTCTCCATCCTCTTCTTCGCTTCCATTTTTCTATCACACATCCTCTTTCCGAACCTCTCGCTCACCACAGCTGCCTGCCCGTGTAGGTGGGAGGGGCAGAGGGTACCTGTGGGTGGAGAGTCGAGGATTGTAAGAGATGAGGAGGCAAGTCAGCAGAACATGTTCACATTGTGATTGCATACAGGCTTTCATTCAAATCTTTCAGACAAATCCATCTGTAACTGTGTTTTAATTGACTCCTCAAAAAGAAGGATTTTCCCTCCTGTGCAGGCGTGCTGGGCTCTTTTTTTTTTTAAATCCTGTTTATGATCAAACAGAATTCCGAGATACTGCCTGAGACCTGACTCGCTGCTTTCAGAAGGACATTTTTGCGCTTTGCAACTCATTCGTCTTTTTTGGCCAACAAAATCAGATCGCCAAAAACAGCTCATATCTGCATAGCAAGTACACGAGCTGAGCCTGCCACTAATCACTTTAAATTAGCAGAAGCTCTGATTTAATCTGTGAAAGTGACATGGCTTGGCTTGTTGCCTCCCTGTATCCACTTTCTGCTAAGCTAAACCAACTGCTGGCAGCGGCTACACATTTACCTCCCAGTGTAGTGGGAGGTATTGATTTCTCATCTCGCTGCAAGAAAAGTGCCCGTGCCTATCTCTCAAAATGTCAAGCTCTTTTACTTTGTCGTACATACTTAAACTACTGTCCAGTTTGCATCCTTTATTCGGAAGTCTTATACGCGTGTATACGGTTGTTGTCTTGGCTTATAGAAAGCGCCTCGCTTTAAGCTTCCTTCCTGATATAAATAACAAACTGTGCTCGCCTTCCAAGCGGATACACAAAAACACTGTTCATGCAAACTAACGATATTTTATGCAAAGCAGCTTAAGGAAAAGTCGCCACGCTCTCTTTGTTGGCTAAATCAGCCCCGACTGAAGCAGCGGCGACTACAAATGATCTCTCAGTCAGCAGTGTTGCTCCAGCATTTCACCCCCGTCCGTTATGGGAGTTGTTGTGCAGGATAAGTGGAAGCACAGGAGCTGAAAAGCAGGTCACCTGTGCCAGCCGGAGTGGCCGGGGGAGGGGGGGTGGGAGGGGATCGGCTGGCGATCGCATGACTCGGTGAACGGATAACATTTGTAGGTTATTTACACACAGGAGCACTTGGAGGCTGTCCCACAATCAACCGAACACAAATCAATGTCAGATGAGTGACCGTTGGTAGCAGACCCATCCATGCAAGTGCCCCCGGAAGACAGTGGGTCCCGGCACGTGAGCATGCACGCACACACTCACACCTCTCCCTCATTCTTGTGCAATGGCTTATGGTCCGGAACGCACAAATGTGCATGCAGT
This sequence comes from Malacoctenus gilli, assembly GCA_032164315.1. NCBI lineage: Eukaryota > Metazoa > Chordata > Actinopteri > Blenniiformes > Labrisomidae > Malacoctenus > Malacoctenus gilli. Next base: position 13,669 of record JASSRZ010001760.1, read on the forward strand.
CTTGTCGGCGTGGTCGAATGAGAGAGCGGCGTGGAAGCGGCGTGTACCTGCGACTGGGAGGATGTACTCACCGCTCCCCCGTTCAGGATCATGGTCATCTCGGTGGGCTGGTACACGTTGCTGCGGAAAGGAGCGCTTGGCCTGGCGCCGGTGTTGCCGCTGTGCTGCCCGGCGCCGCCACCGCTCCTCAAGCCTGGCGTGGAACAGACAGGGAGGCGCGCGGAGATTACTCACGGTGAGTCACGGTGATCGCCGTCTCTCAAGAAACACTTGAAATTGTCGCTCCTGTTCTCGTTCCTCTAACTGCCGCATGCAAATGCTTTCTGGTGCTCTATTACTCACTTTGGCCTACATTCCCCCTACAGGCTGTCCACACAAATCATGGCTGTCTGCTCGGAGATATTGGATTTTGCTGTACCTGCAGTGTTCTCGTCGTTGTAGCCGTAGCCCTGGTTCTCCACAAACTGCCTGTGAGAGAGAGGGATGTCTTCATCGAAGCTCGTCTCCCGCATCCGTGTCGAGTTCTGAGACGTGTCAAAGTAGTCTGGGGCGGTGGGCTGAGGTGGGGGTCTTAGGCAGATGTGGGATTCAGGAATGGCGTGGAAGATCAGCAGCACCCAGCCCTGAGCCACCAAAGCTATCGCCAGCGCCGGATCGTTCCAATCCGGGGACCTGCCGAGCCACGCGTTGCCATACAGATAGAAGCCCACCCATGCCACCCACAGCAGCAGTGACATCAGGCAGGTCACCAGCAACCAGATTGCGTTGCAGCGCCACTGACGCGTCTTCCCACACAGAGCCAGGGACGCGGCAGTCAGCGCGGCGAGGAGGAGGGCGAGCACGTAGCTGCAGGCTAGCGAGAAGTCCATGGGCAGGTACTGACAGGCAGCTCTCCCCTCCCTCAGCACAGTGAGAAGTAGCCACTCGGCGGCGATGATGCCCTGCACGGCACTTAAGCCCAACGCCAGGCCTGTCAGGGCGCAGCCCCCGGGGCTTCGGCGCTCGCGGCCCAGCCTGCGCAGACGGACGCCCTGGACCAGCAAGCAGGAGAAGCAGACAGCGAAGAGGAGGCCCCACAGGGCCCTGCGGAGCAGACAGAGCGACTCATCCTGTTCGATCAGGTACGCGAAGCTCAGGCCAAACAAGCCGAGGACGCCGAGGAGCAGCAAGAGGATGGGTCCCACGCCGCTGCGCTTCTCGGCCTCGCTGACGTGGCGCAAACGACACAGCAGGACCAGGGCCAGCAAGATGGCAGCCAGCACCCCGCCGGCAGCCACGGATTCAACAGCCACGCCCCATATGGAGTCCAGGTCACAGAGGAGGGTGTAGGGGCGCACGAGACCCCAGCCGCAGCCTCTCGGCAGAGTCGACTGAGGATCATCGAAGTTTTGACCGCTGGCACGTTGAGCAGCGGCGACCAGCATCAGGAGGAGGACTGCTGGGAAGGCCATCTCTGGAAAAAAAACAACAGAAGAGAGGAGAGTGAAGGACGCGATGCACACAACAAGGGACAGCAAGCAGGACTGGAGACCGGGACAGAAAAGCGGAAAAGGGGAGAGGGGAAGAGAAATGGTGAGTCATCCTGGTCATAAACGTTTGCAAACCTATTCAACTGAGCAGTCAGTCAGACCCACAGTAATCATCTCTCTGTGTGACAACACAATCAGCCACTGCTGTGTTTTAGAAAGGAAACAAAGGACAGTAGTTCACGCTGGGTGAGTGACTGACGCCTTTCAAAACGCACAAAAACACACGCATACATCCTGTACCGCCAGTGGAGGCCTACAGCCCTATAAAAGGGGGGGGGGGGGCATTATGTTGCTGCTTCAGATAGAAACGCTGACGTCAAAACAACACCTCTAAACTTAGAGGATCAGGCCTGATCTGGCCTCCGATGGGTCAAAGTGGTCTCAGCAGCCTGGTCCATTCTAATCAGGGGGAGCAGCCGCTGGAGCACTGTCAGCATCGCGCATATTTTCATGTAAAAAAAAAAACAACAAAAAACACCGATACAGCATGTTTACAAGCAGTTGCACTCACTATCAGGCATCTAAGGGCATCCAGTGAGCTGTGAGACAATGCATAATACACTGCACACGGATACAAAGCGCCTCCGGCACGAGTACAAACAGTCATGTACTTTTGAGAGAAGAAGCATCCCAGTGAAAAAACACATCAGTGCCATGAAAAACCAGTGCGTCTCCCTTTATTTTTTTTATCCGTCACAGCTGTCAGTGACGCACACGCGCGCACACACAAATGCACGTTGTTTCATTTCATTGGGGGCTTTGCAGGGATGATCAGCGCTGTCGTCTCACCTGACAGGCTGCATGTTTTAAGGGACGTTGATCTCTATTTAGAGACACCTCAGCGACACACACACACACACGCACACAGGCACACACAAATCGTCCTGCCAGGTTTCTGTCACAAAGCTTTCAAATCCCAAATTCTTTCCGAGCTGGCTCCAGCATTAGAAAGTTAAACACTCTCCTCTGCCCGCCGTGCTTGAAGCCACCGACATCGGATTGTTTACTGCAGCAAACATTAGTCTCGCTGAAACCGACTGTTAAGAGATCCCACAGTGTCCACAAATAGCCTGGACCACAATATTTACATACCACTTAAAGGACACTGGACACCCCTGGCTTCATATTCTACCTTCATACCAGCAAGTCGGCCCGAGTTACACGGTCAGGCTGTCGGGAGAAGAGAACCTGGTTTAAATCAACAAAGGTCACGTAGACCTTTCAGCACGTAGCTTAATAAATGGAAACGACTGTAACTGTGAGAGGACTTTAAGTCAGCTTGATTGACTCCATCAAACACAAAGAAAATGCAGTGGTACAGTGGATTATCAGCAATTGCACACATGTAATAACTGTAGGAATCAGAAATTGAACTCAAAGAGCTTTTCTGCAGCTGCTCGCTGGGTTTTGGCCAAATTCAGCCCAAATATTTGCTCACTGGTCTCTTCACAGCTCTCCCACACCAGAATTCCGGAGCATCGAAAGGTTTTCATTTGACGGTCATTCCTTGGTTTTTCAGGGTCTTCTTTGGTCATCTGTTGGACCCAAATTCCGAGGTTGGCGGTGCGATCCCGCATCTCGTCTTATTCACAAGCTCGTGGTGCGTCTCTTCTCATATGCATCCAAAAATAGTTTTTAAGACAGCAGTTGTTTACAACTTTGTGGAATATGATTATTTATTTTCTTCCAGAGCGCCCCAGTGGGCTCGGCGCTGAAAGATGCATGTGTGCATATGTGTGTTTTTGTGCATATTCATTTGCTTGGAGCTCTTTCATCTCTCCCTCAGAGATTTACACCCTCCGAAATTTCTCCTCACACCTCCTCATTACTAAAATTCCTCCCTCCTTCATTTCCTGCTGTTGTTTCCTGTTGTCTTCCTCTGTCTCGGTTGCAGCAGCTCCCAGCCGCTGGTTATCACTGGGCTACTTTACCATCAATCAGCGTTTACAGGGGGGATGAGTCACCAAAGCTCCTTTACACACATACGTAAACACCTGACAGTGACATGCACAACTGAGCCAGCGACACAAAAGCAGCGCTGATAAACTCCTGCTTCCTCCCGATATAGCGCTGTTTTTTCTTCCAAAGCCATGATAGGGCCCCGTCACACCCCTTCTCGAAATTACAGGAGTAAAAACAAAGGCGAGAGGAGACAAAGAGTGAAGCACTCGCTCACTCATCCTCAACAGCGAGCTGCCGCTCCTCCTCGCCGCCGTGTTTTTTCTCCGCCACAGTCTGTGTCACGAAGCAAAAGCAGAGACAAGTGCACGCTCACAACAAGGGGCGCAGACAGAGGAACTCGTGTTCTGCACGCGAGTGACTTTTTGACTCGCTCACCCTCTCACCCAGTCACTCGCTCACGCACAGATGGTTGCGCTGGCTGATTTTTGAGTGTGACTTGGCAGGCTGGTGAGCCGAGACCTGAACGATGAACACACAGAAGGCCGCCAGGGCCCGCACACACAGTCACGGACACCGACTCAGTCAGACATGCATGTGCAAAATAGCATGCAGCACAGATTGCAAACCTGTAGCACATATTGCACACGAGTGTACTCTTTTCTACAAATATGAGCTGTGTGGACAGAGAGAGAGAGAGCAAGAGAGAGAGAGCGCGAGCCTCTGGCCTTCCGCTTTGTGCTGCTGCTGCCGTCTCATCTTGCCCTCCCCTCTATCTTTCGAGACATGTTTCTCTCTCTGTCACTGTCGCTCCATGCAGCCATTTAAGTCCTCCCCTCCATTTAAAACCTCCATTCTGCCGGATTTCAGCGCCACCTCTCCTCCCGAGCAGACGGAGCGGTCGCAGCCCTCTGCTACGTTCGCACACGTGCAGCTACAGACGTGCCTCACACACCTCCGCTCCACACATTTCATCTTTTCACGCTCACCGTCTAATCCTAAACCCTCCCCTCTTCCTTCCATTTTGGCATCTTTTCCTTCCTTCCTCTCCCCCTTCTTCCCTCCATCCCCTGCCTCCTCCTCCTCCTCCTCCTCCTCCTCCCCACCTCCGTCCCTCCCATCTCCTTGCCTTTCTTCTTTCTGTGTATCTTATGTAACCGGGGGAAGGATCCAGCTCTTGCCAGTTCTGCTGCATGGCTGCTGTTTCTCAGGCACCCCTTTGCCTCTGTGCCAAGCAGCCACCCTGAAACCCGTGTTAGCCTTGCGCTCTGCACGGAGCAGCATTGCATGCATTCATGCTGCATGTGCTACACTCACACAGACACTCACACACACACACTGGCACTGTGCCCATGAGTGCTGCCTCTATTCGCATGTAAATATATAATACTCAAGCTTGGTGGCATGTATTATGCATGCGTCTGCAAAGGCAACACATACTGACACAGAGCCCAATCTATAAAGTATGCAGTGTGCATTCCTCATAACGCCGCTGTTAACGCACAACAGGGATACAAGCGTGAGAGTGCAAATGTGCAGCACTGCAGTCATTCAAATGGGCTCCAGGATGCACGGAGAGGGATCGGGACGGGGGGCTGGATGTAGCAAGCCGTCTCGTACGATTACAAGCTTCTATAATTATCAGAACCAGCGCACAACCAGATGGAGTCTAATTACAGTGGTGATAATTGGGGGGGATTATTGCATTTTGACGACTCGCTTTACTTCACTTTTTTTCCCCTCCAATTGTTCTACTCAGGCGATTTCAGCTACAGTGACGACTGCAGGTGACTGGAGAACACAGGATGAACTTTATCACTTCGGTCGGGGAGATGAACGAGACGAATGGAGTTCACCAACAAGGTGGCTGAGTCTAAGAGTCCGATGTTTTACAGAAGTAACAAATGCTCATTTTGGCTTGACAAAAATGCAAATGCAGTTTTGGCAGGACTGAGGGTTGAAACCCTTCTACTTCTGAATTAAATCGGATTATTACGGACATGCTCTTATTCACAATCCTTTCTCACTCAAGGACACTTTGAAAAGAGGCGTTTTGTAATCCCTGAACTCTGCAACAGTTCATTCAAGCAGTGAAAGACCAAAAACACCTATAAGTAACAAAAAAAAATTTAAAAACGTGACAAATTTGACCAAGGTTACACACAACAACAGACATCTTTACATGGAACACATGAGTATTCTTGGGGTGAATTAAGACTTATCCGTCAGACTAACTTTTACATCAAAAAAGGTAAAGTGACATTGTGAACGTACGAGGTTGCTGAAATATCCAAGAGGAAGTCAAGGGACTTGACTCGGGGAAGACTGGGCTCAAGATTAGAAGTAGAGAGCAGAACCCAGAGGGAACGAGGGAGCAAAATGATCGGCAAGACTGAAAACAAGGTGGTCCGTTCACTGCGCCGACCTCATGGGTAGGATAATGGAAAAAAAAAAAAAAAACTGACGGTGGGAGTAGTCTCCCAAGCCTCTTCAGACATCTCTGGCCACCCTAATTAGGCCTCATTACCATGTGACTGGGCTCACAGCAAGACCATATGCTAATTGAGTTGGCAATTAACAGTGCCAATGTTTAATCTCAACCCTCCCTTGTCTCTCCTTTCCTCAAACATCGACAACAAGCGTGAGGTGACCGGTCAGATGTGAAGGAATCCCAAAAAAACAAACCAAAAGGTGCCCTGAAACCAGAGCCGCAGAGCTCCAGTGTCATGTGTTCTGGCTCTGTGTGATACGAAGCAGCGTCTTCCATTACAGACGAATGAGGGCTGGGATGAATTGGGGAAAGGGGGGGGGGGTGGGGGGGGGATCACAGGAGCCCACAGAGATCGGATCTGGTTAGAGGGCGTGATTGTGATCAGAGGAGCAAGAGAAACGAGGAACAGCCGGATGTGCGGAGGAAGAATTGGAGCGAGCCGTGTGTGCCTGGAGCGTGTGTGTGTGTGTGTGTGTGTGTGTGTGTGTGTGTGTGTGTTTCGCAGCATGTTTTGTTTGTGTGGTGCATTTGTGTGCTGGGAGGAGGGGTTGGGTGCATGAATATAAATGCACATATATGAAAGGAGAGGCAGGGAAGTTCCCATGTATGTGACAACTGCTCCCTGGCTCGAACACTCAGCTGTGTCGTGTGTGTAAAAAGCAGCTCGAGGCGCTCGCTTGCACACACACACACACACAATCATCTAAACAAGGTACATATGGCATCAGCCCACAGGACATGCTCCTGCTCCATCTTTTCCCAAGAGGAGGCTCATGAACTCACAAATGCAGAGTCCGAGAATAACCAGCTCCACTCTGCTGAATATTGATCAATGACGGAAATCAGAGGACTCCAAAATAGGCCCGAGAGCTTTCAGACTAAACAAGTCCTGCACTGACAAGGACTTAGAATTTGTGTATTATCCATATATTGACCAAGCCTGAGTGAGTCCATGCATTGGCATCCATTCACATACAGGATTCCTTGATACAATTAGACCCAAGCGGGCATTTAAGTGCAATTTCCAGACACATTAGACAACCTGTCCAGGACTGGCTTGTTTTATTTGGGCGTCTGGAGAGGGAGAGACACATCTCCCACAAAGGGGGGGGGGACACCCTTGGTTTAAGCTGACCTAAGGAGCAGCTCCATTCAAACACACATTTAGAGAATGCTCTTTTTTCCCTTTTCTTTATGCTGCACACCCCCTCCGATAACAATACCGGCCACATGGGAGGGTCCCTGGGGGGTTCCAGAAGAGTGTGTTTGTTTGAAGGGACAGCGGTAAGACCATTGTTACCGAGGTGTGTGTGTTTGCGTGCGCTTGTGTGTGTGATCCAAAAATAAAGAATGACATCTAACCTCCCAACTAAAGGATGGAGATGTGATTGACACTCCTAAAATACACTGGTGTGTATTCTGGGAAGAACAGGGAGGCGCGGCTGCAAACGGAGACCCAACCTTTTTTTTTTTTATCCTCGTGAGAAAAATGTGCCAAAGCCATTTAGCCATCAACTCTATTCATCATCCCATCCCTCTGTATACATCTTGTCGAGGATTTCTTCAAATGATCCTTGAGCTCAAGGCCATATGCAGCCAGCTCTGTGCGTAAATGTAGGTTTCTGCATTACGTCTGTAACACGGTGTGCCCTCTCCGCTTCACACACCTTTGCGTTTGGCGCAGTCAGTGGTGCCACTTCCACCTCGGTGGCGATAACTCCCCGCAAAACAGCATTTTTATCGCCACACACGCCGACACGGTTTCTAATGAGCCGTGATGCCCCATGTGGGATATGCAGAGACATCCTGGCATCCTTGCACAAGGATAGCGCTGTCTCCCCCTGCCCCCCGCTCCTGTTAATCGGTATTCTGAAGCGACATGGTGAGCAGCACGTACCTTGATCGATGTAAACAGATGTGATCTAGATTGAAGACGGGCGCACGCTTGTCAGGTGGGATGAGACCAATTCTTTCCAAAATAAAAATGAAAAATGTCACATTTCGGAAGGAGCTCCTCTTGCTGCGTCTGCGGGATTTCTCTCCATCCACATGGACAAGAACGCGATGAGCCCAGATGATTCCTCCCGCTCCAGGTTCCACGCCGCAGGAACGCGGTCGTTCAGCCCGTGTCCGTGGCCCCCTGATTCACAACTGGCATGAATGGAAGTCCAGACAGGAGCGACAAAGCGCAACGGGGTGCAATGGTCAAAATATGGAGGAGATTCTCCGTCGTTTCCCCCTTTAAATCCTTTGTTCGGCCGTGCGCATGTTGGACTTTCCCTCTGCAGCAGCGGCGCGGCTCTCTTCAAAACGAATCGAGGGTAGAAATCCTCCTGCGATGCGCCAAAACGATGCCCCCATAACAAGAGGGTCCCTTCTGCACGAGCTGATTGTGCAGCTGAACGTCCGGCTTGACGCTCAAACGCTCCTCAGCCGACTGAGCGCATCACCACCACCACAAAAAAAAAAACCTGCGCTCCGCATAACGTGCGTAATGATAATCCTTGTACGCACCCACACAGACACACAGACACACAGAGAGTAACTGCCCTCCAGAGACCCCACAGTGCCCGCGGAAGCTCCTCTGGATCTCCCCTCACTTTACACTGTTTTACGCTGATAAATTAATAGTCCCCTGACGTGCGGGCGTCCCGTTAAATCACGTGCACAGCGAGCCGCTCACGCGCGTACATTCCCCCAAAAAACAACAGTCTTCACGTCACCGTCACGCTGTGTGCGCACAATTTGGACGCCGCTGGTTCTGCCCTGGTTTGTCCCGCTAGTGCGGTACTGTTTTACTTACGTGAGCGGCTCAAAAGTCACACAAAACACGCCGACAGAACGTCAAGTTAATCTGTTGTGATGCACATTCTTTTTGTAATTTTCAAAATAAAAGCTTTCAGTCCACGTTGCCGTCGCGAAGCACGTCCAAGGCACAACAAGATTATAAGAATGGTTTCTTTTATTTATTTACTTTCTCGAGACACTATGAATAAGTGCGTTATAGTTGAGTAGCTTTTTTCGTCTGAATCAATTCCTTGATATTTCTCCTGAGTTGTTCTGTTGTTGTTGCGGTCAGCTGCTCAGTGTTGACAGTGATACCACACAAGCCCCTCTCAGTCATCGTGACTAATGTTGGGTCCAGCGATTCAGCTGTAAACATTTACTCATTTGGTATCATTTGGTTGCTGATACAGCTTGATAAATCAATCAATTTGGGCGTCCAAAGTTGAACGTTTGACACCCCCTTTTCTGTGTTTGGAAAGAGGGAAGAAACTTTGTTCTAAGGGCTCAGCTTCACTCACGGAGCTTTATATTTGCTTTTTCCCGGTAATTTTTGTAACAATTTCTTTGTTGCGGAGTCGGACGAAGACCCACTTTTATTTTGAAACGTACCCAGGCTTTTTACCCGGGTTAACTCTGTGAGCTTCACGCTGCCACAAACTGCTGTGATGCTTATTATTTCACGCTCACATCACATGCTTGTTGCCTCAGCTGCTTCAGTCCATCTAGCAGGGAGATTATACATCGAGTACCTTCGGGGGGGGGGGGGGGGGGGGGGGGGGGGGGGGGGGGGGGGGGGGGGGGCG
>JASSRZ010001760.1:23187-40859 GCA_032164315.1 Malacoctenus gilli
ATTATACATCGAGTAAATTAACCCCCCCCCCCCCCCCTCATCCACCCACCCACACATCACCACCGCCACCTCTTCAAGCCTATTTCCATACAATGGAAACTTATATTTTCATTAACATGCACTGTCAACGACGTTCACCGCTGTCTGAACGTGACATGTGACGTCAAGGCACACCGGCACAACGTGGCTTCTCATTGGCCGACGGTACAACATCTCTACAGAAAAGCCTGAGGTCCCGATCATTTGTAAAACTATTATTCTTTTGAAAATACAGCAAGCCTCAAAAAGAAATGTCACAGACAAGACTGTGAAAAAAGGTCGTTCTTCTCTGGAGCTGCATTGTGGAGATGACAGGAGGGAAATGATGTCAGTTTGTGTGCTAAGAATTATCTTTATTTCGCATATTTTGTTAAAAACACCGACAATGTTCCAGTTTTAATCCATATTCAGACGTCTGCAAATGTGATGTTGTTCGAAGTAGCCACAGTTTCTAACCCCTAGTTGTCAGGGTTAGAATAAGAATTATGAGGTAATTCTTCCGTATGGAAATGCTTCAATAGCACCAGCAATAGTGTTCTGAAGAGTTGGTTCGATTCCTCGTCACATCTGCTTTTTCACTCGGACTTTAATTTTTGCTGCTTCAGTTTGTACCTTTGTGAGGAATTTGTGGTCATATCGGCCTGTTTTCCGTCCATGTGTTAATTTTGCCACTGATGCAACATCATCTCCACGTCACAATGGTAATGTTTCCCGTCATGACAAAGAAGTGGAGCTTGACAAACCTCAACAGGACGTTAAACAATGTGTGCAGACGTAGTTTGGCGGTCAACGGCCTGTTATGATCAAAAGTTCAGGTGGGAAATGTTCTTCCCGTCAGGGGAGCGTTTCTCGGCAAAATGCTTGTTTTGCATGTGTGAGGGGGATTTCCCACTCACTGTCTGTCCCCCTTTCCCCGTTTTCTCTCCCTCATTTGCACGAAATCATAAATACACGCAAAGCGAAGCGACATACGCGCTGTGGGCAGCAAGGAGGCGTATCGTATGGAATGGCAGCTGAGGATGTGGGACTAATCTGACAGGTGCAGGCTGAAGGAGTGACAGCATGGGAGGAGGGGGTGGAGAAAGGGGGGAGAGGAGGAGGAGGAGGAGGGGGGGGGGGGTCACCGCTCAGTAAGGACGACTGAAGAGATTAACGGTCCTCGCCGCTCGCTATCTGCAGACAGGCTGATGCAGTATATCATCAACATGGTCCTCTTTCTCGTTGTCTTTTATGTGAGCAATTGAGACGAGGACAGGAAACGGTTTCGCTCTCACACATAGTTAATCACAATAGATGGAAATGGAGGAATATTCCCAGGAGAATACCTCAGCACATTACTTTAATAGGGTAATTAAAAGATTTATTATCATGTAATTACTGACTGCAGCGCGAGAAAGGTAGATTAGACACGTTGTGCCGGAAAACAGCGCCCCTCCCCCCCACTCCACTGTCATGTTTTGGTAAAGAAAGAGCGAAAAGGGAGTCCGCGGCCTTTCTTTGGAGGTGGAACAAGAGGTTTAAGCTCCTGGTTCATTTTCGTGGCAACAAACCTAAGTTTAGCATTCAAACTGTGAGTCTGGGGAAACGAGCCCAGACAAAAGCTGTTGTTTATTATCGCTTGAAGAGGAATAAGACATTACAGCCTGGTCACGTGATAAAATAAATATCATGGAAAGTTGTTTTTCTCAGTACAACTTTGCTCCAAATCATTTTAAACTTGTTGTGACTTCTTCGTACGAATTTATCGCTCGAGCTCTCCATCCTTTCAAATAAACCGAGCTCAAGTTGTGATACAAACGTCCAGCTCTGTACAGTAGCGACGGTCGGCTCAGATGAAAGCAGTCAGTGGAAAACTTGTGTCCCAATATTTATAGAGGGTGACAAGGTTTCCCTGTCTCCATGTGATCATGTGTAAGGCTCGTCCGCCGACTGATATAACCTCACCAACGGGCCCCGGACTAACTTCAGCTCTGCCTGATGAGTTGTTGTCTTTTCACGCAGACAGCACATGTACCGGAGGTGTCTTGTGTCACGGCGACGCAGGAGCTGTCTGTCATGTTTCCTTTAGATTGCTGCACTATATTTAACATGCTGTAATATCAGCTTTATGAGTGCCTGTCTGACTCAGCCTCCACATGTTTTTTTGTCCGCTGTTACGCTCCTTGTTTCCTCCCTCTCTCTCTTTCTCTCTCTCCTCTCTCATCCTTCCTTCGCTGCAACCCTCCATGCTGCCCGGAGGTTGCCTCGCCTTGTCAAGGTCCCGCTAGGCTCCAAACAACAGACCACACGGTGACAGCAGGGTGGCTGACATACAGGCTGCACGCTGCATCTGTTTCCAGAGACAAGCATCAGAATGAGCGCCTCTGACCTCACAGGATGTATTAACTATGACAGGATGCAGGTGTCCAAAATTAGCAGGAAGAGAGTCTAATTTTAAAGGCCACTTTGATTCCAGACACACATTCCATTTTGGACGGCAAGCAGTGGACCCAACAGGGACTGAGGATGTGGATCGTCATCGTGTTGCTGTCTGAGGAGGAGGAAAAGCTCAGCTGGACAACCTTTATTTCAAATATTATCTGCAAAGGTAGTTATGCGTCAAATCCAGTTCAAATACACTTAAGTTCTTGCCAACATTTGGTGGCTTTCATTTCAGGTTAGTGACCACAAAATCTTTTACCTGTTTAGTAGCTCAGCCTTCTCAACAGTAACTTAGGGTTTTCTTGTGGCCTCTACTGCAATAATGAAAACAGAGGATTTCGGAATGAAAGCACTGAACAGTTTTGCAATTGTAGTCCGAGTCAGTGTAGTCGGTGGAGTGATTTCTTTTACGAACCAGAAATAATTCAACAGAAAAGCAGCTTTATTGATCCGATGCAGAAAAATGGGCAAAGGTCATTTTTTAGGAGATATTGTCGGATCGTGTCGCTTTAGATCCATTTTTTAACTCGTATCAGAACCCCAGAACTACTTCAAGAGTTGAAATACCTCTTTTGTGCTCTTCTTTTTTTCATACTGTGAACTGAATTGTGCTCAACCTGCAACTGAGATAATGTCAGCCGCACTGCGAGCCAGATAATCCTCATCTGTCCACGACAGCCTTCCCGCTGTTCCGAGCGCTGAAAACCAGCAGAGGTCACGACCTTCTAGAGGGGCATCGCCCCACAGAAGAAGGATTGATGGTAAAGGTCATCATAATGTTGACCTTTCTGCTGAATCTAAACCAAAGCGCTGAATGTATCTGCATGTTCTGGTGGCTCCATCGATGCACCTCTTTCAGCAGCACCCACAATGGAATAAACCTGCTCTCGTTTGGCCTCGATCAAAACCAAAGCGCCGAACTCGTTTGCAGTCCGTGCAGTCCGTGCAGCCGTGCGGACCTTTGCGTCAGCGCCTCGGGTTTCTCTGTGCCTCTAAACAGGATTTAGCCCTTGGAAGGTCAGGGAGAGGTCAGTGGAATAAAGGCAACCTCAGGATTTACCTTCCTCCTCGATCATCCAGTCACTGCGTCCACACGATGACAGTGACGCATTGTTTCTGGAGCCCGACTCAAGGGGCCGAGCCCGGTCAGAGGTGGCTGAAGGATGCTGTTTGTTTGTTGAGGGATGTCTGAAGCTGGGTGATACTTGGCTGTGCCTGTGACTGGTCAGTGCCATCAGTTGGTCAGCGCTTTTTTTTAGGCGGCGGTGTCTCAGCTCCTCCTGGATGAGTCTGTCTGGTGAATAGAGGTTCATTTTTGAGGATTCTTCAGTGTTTATTCATCGTTTACTGTTTTCTTGACTGCAATGAAGATAATGTGAAGGTGGCACAAATAAGCAGTTTCTAAATATTGTGCTCAAAGCGTGGACATTCTAGCTGCGAGAAAGCGAAACGTAAAGATGTTGACTGTGAGCCTGTCTGCACATCGATGCATTGAGCATAACCAGCAGCTCGATGCAGCCACACTGAGCGGCAGGAGCGGCGGACTCGTGTTGTCAAACAAGAACAGGGCAGAAAGTGGACCACGGCTGAGTTATATAAAAGTCTACAGCCTGTCTCATTCTTTCTTTTTCAACGACTTCTTCCAGGCCGAGCTGCAACCTCTTGAGGTCTTGTGTTACCTCCACCCTTCTGCACAATTACCCAGCCAAGTAGAAGCGGCTCTGTCTGGCATGGGCCGGCGTTTGCAGTGATGCAGGGCTTGGGTGGGGTGGGGGAGTAGGTGTAGGAATGGAGGAATGGGGGTGGGACGGCAGGGCAGCCTTTGCTTTGCCAAACAGAATGGAGGGAAGGTTGTCGGCGGAGTCCTGACGAGAGAAAAGATTGGGGGCATGGATTTTGGGGAGGGTGGGGGTGGGGGGTGGGGGGTGGATTTTGGACGAGATCATAGGCATGCCTTCACACGTCGCAGGGAGCTCATTACACACGTCGTCCATCAGACTTGGACTCAGTCAATCTGCCTTCACCACCCAGACAGAGCGCTCACCCCCTGTGTGGAATCAGACACCACACAGACAGATAATCCCCCACTCCCCCCCAAAGTCCATCATTGGATGTTGCCCCCCAAATAAGCGTGTGTGTGTTATGCATACACACAGCGGCTTAAGGCTCTGTGTTTGTGTTCACTTACCCTGCTGAACCCCAACCATGACAACTGAGTGTGTCACCCCTCGCGTTGGTGTTTTTTGGGACCTTGGGCCTAAACCTTCATATTAACACTTGCATAAAGTTAATCAAGCGTGGACCCCTGCATTCAGGAGACCCCTTTGTGGCCGTTTTCATGAAGTGTGTTCCTGCACAGAAGCCCCCCCCCCCTTGCACAAATACACACAGATATTCCTTTGTCACTGATTTACTCTGAATTTAACCAGCACTTATCAAATCCTAATCCTAAATTTATTCTAACCTAATCCTTCGCTCGTGCTTGAAATGCGTGTTCACCTCTGAATAGATTGATTCGTCTCACAATGAGGAAAACGTCCAGCAATCGAAGTGTCGACGATTGGAGGTCTCAGCATGCACCTCTTTTTTGGATTGGGGAGAGTTGAGGATTATTGATTTAGTAGGACACTGGACAGATGTACAAACACACACACACACACACACACACACACACACACACACACGGCACGGCGAAGCTATAGCACATTGTGGTAACGTTTAAGTGTATCAACATTTTGTGGCAGTCTTGTTCAGTGATAACAGTGTTTGATTTGTGCAGAGTGAAAGCTTTGACACTGAGTGCTTTCGCTTCTCTCCAACCATAATGGTCCTTTTAATGTTCCTCTGCGAGGCTTCGTGTCTAATACACTGTGGGTCCATCAAACTATCCGCACCATGACTGACTGCTCCTCTGTGTCAACACTGCAAATCCCAAAGCTCCGTGGTGTGTTGCTGCTCTTCATCTATAAGACATTCTCCATCTCTTCATCTCGGCACTTTATTTCTCAGTCTGTCAAACGTCTTTCACTCAGTCGCTCCTCTGGTCTGTTATTTCTTCCCCTCGCCGCATTCACAGCACGTCCTCTTCAGCCCGTTCGCGTCAAAACTGGGCCTGGATTCAGCGAACAAAAAGTGATTCCCATGCAGCCACTGTTTGATGCTGCAGTGATACTTTTACCAGCCTCAATTCAAGTTTTACTACACCTTGCTCAGTGTGTGTTTCTGTGTCCCCCTCCTCTGTGAGCCCGATCATATAAATGGAACTGGCAGGACCAGGAGAGCAAGACCAGGCCCAGGAAGGAAGGAGCTCCACTCAGATTAATCTCCGCTGGACGGCCCAGTAAAAGAGCACGGCCATTTTTGGGAGCAAGGAGCAATCTCCTTGGTGAGTGCCATGGCAACAGCCAACGTGGGCCCCAGCCTCTCGGGCTGTCCTTTTCAGGCTCCCGATCAAAAGTGGCAGGCCAGGTTTTTTTGTTCTGTGGCATCTCTCTCTCTCTCTCTCTCTCTCTCCATTCTTGTGCCTCCTTTTCGCTGCCTGCATGACACGGTGCTGGCCTTCTTCACCAGGGGAGGCTGTGAGAAGACTGCAGAGGGTGAGTGTCTGTGGGAAAATGTTGCCAGACAACACAGGGGTATGTGACAGCAAGGGCAAGCTAATATTGTCTGCAAGAGGCAGAAGGGGGATTTATCGGTTGTTTGGACCCTTGTGTCTTTCATCTGGGAGTATTTCTCTCTCCGAATGAAGCAAAATGCAGATCGGAGCTCGACATCGTCACTCCACCCAGCGAAAAATGTCTTGGTCCCTGCAGAGTGTTTCAGCATTTTAAAGAAGATTAATATTTTCTTGATTTCGGCTCAGGTGGGCTTGTTGTGCATAGGTGGGCTTCCTGCTTATACTCCAGCTCCTTTGCTGATCAGGTTTGACTGTCCTTGAACTTATAATTTGTACAATAGAAAGCTCCTCCACATGCGTGCTTGTATTTGAACACAAATAAAGTCGTTTCTTGACTGAATTTCCACGAGGCCACAAAGTGAGTGTGTGTGTGTTATCAGGGTTTATTATGTTCGCAGAACAGTGATTACAAAGCATTTTAAAAGCTGCATGCCAACCGGTACAGCTGCTGCTAAAATAACATCACTTAGAGGCGGTTAAAAGGTATGGCTACTTCACAAAACACATGCTGAATAATTCACGTGTCTCTTGCCTTTGTGAATCCTGTACTTGTTAGATACAACAGTCCGAGCTTCTCTGTTGATGGGAACACAGAGCCACCTTGTGGGAAAAATGAGGACTTGCAGACAGAAGTGAACGTCTGACAAGACCTGAGTGGATATATGTTCAACGGATATTTGTGGACACGCTTGGACGGACAAGGTTATAGGAGGAGGGTATAGCATTAATGAGACTCCCCACACTTCTAAGTATTCGTCTGTAACACTTTATAACTTAACATTTCCCTGAAAACCTCTCTAACGAGACATGACAGACCGCAGCCAAGCCAGGTGGCGGGACACCTTCTGGAAGATGTAGCCTTTGCTGCATTCGGCGCCGGCGGGCTGACTGACCACCCCGGTGAGGAAGAACACCTCCCTGTATGCCGTGAGCAGCGGACTGCCGGAGCTCATGGCGCAGTCGGCCTGGGCCCGGGGGGCGGTGCAGCCCATTTTGTTGGTCATCAGCTCGGCGTGAGTTTCCACACACTGGGGCAGCTGGTTGTACGCCAGCTGGTTGAGCTTGAGCGGACCCTGGAAATCGGGCGTGTCAGTGGGCTCCCTCCAGCCGGTGACCACCGCCGGGAGGTCTCCCTGCATCAAGATGCTCTCGGCGAAGTCTTTCTCCGGCAGACAGGCGGCGATGACGCTGCTGGAAAATGTGAGACGATCGCGGAGCTCGATGACGGCCAGGTCGTTGTCGGGGCGCCCTTGCACGTACCGCGGGTGGACGTGGAGCAGCTTCACATACTTGGTCTGCCCGTCACTGTCGGGACTCGCACTGCGCTTGCCTGAGGAATTGTGGGAAAAGAAACAAGACACAACAACACAAACTGGATTACATTTACAGACAATAACTCTCAGGTGCAGGCATCATTGGAGAAACAAAGAATTTACTTACGTTTGACTTATTTCCCTGCATGTGCCACCTGTTACTCACTAAGATATGTACTTCTAATGTTACCTTCCCTCAGCAAAGCGAGGTTTTCATTGCGCTTTGTTCACTCACCAACAACCACTTGGAAGGACGTGTATTTGGACGCGCACTGAGCTGTCGTCAGGACGAGGTTCTCCTTCAGGATGACGCCGCTGCAGAAAGCCGCTGACTCTGAACTCTTCAAGAAAGCCTGCAAAACAACACGACAACACGACTCCACATCACTGCTGCATGAATGTGGGGAACATCTGCAGGTACCTAATTCATAATGTCATGATGCAAGTGTATGTGAGTGTGTGTGTGTCTCCTTACATGCCAGGGACACTCGGTGGAGGTGCAGCTGAGTCCTTCGTAGTTGTTCTGCACGTTGCTGGTCTGTCTGGAGTTCCACTGACTCACACTGAGACTCAGCTTACCGCAGGGGTATCGGACTGACGGGAGAAAAACATCACTTTGTCTGACGAATTTCTCACAGTCGACATTGCAATTGTCTGGTACACAAGAAACAGCCCAAACAGCCCAAATGATATCAGGCTGAGACAATCTTAGACAGAAGTGCGATCACTTTTTCAATTTTAAAGTTTGAACCTGAAAATTTTCAGTTTGTTTTGCTTGTATCTTTTTTAACTGAAGTTTCCACGAATTATCTGAACTCAGGACGACACATCTCGTCTCTCTGCAACGAAGTTCACAAACTCTGTTTCATTGCGCTTCAAGGTGATTTTTTGGTGGCTCAGGATCAAATGTGCTCGTGCGACCGGGTGGCGCAGACAGTCACACTGCTTTTAAAAAACCAAGAACTCCTCACTGACTTTGCTCGCAGAGTCCCTCTCAGCTCCCACAACATAAATAAAAAGTTTTATTTCTCATCATAAATAGACGCAATAAACTGCACATCAGCGGGGAAGCCCTGCACAGGTTCTTCTCTTTCAGACAAACTGAGAAACTCAAGGTGAAACTCCAGCATTCGATTTAGCACTGAAACAGTCGTCCTCAGGGCAATGGCGAAAAACACCCCATAAAATCTTACACTCTCTCCCTCTCAGCAGCCAAGTCTCAGCACCAAAGCAAGTATTTCACTTTGCCCCTCATCTGTGTCGGCCTCTGTCCTCTGGGAGGCGCCACCTGTTTTAAAAAGTCTTCTGTTTTATTGCTTAAACTTCTCTTCTTACTCTCTTACCCTCACCCAATGACTCACCCAGCTCCCCGGAGACAGAATATTGTAAAACTGATTCATCATGTTGGCTTCTTGGTGCTCTGCTGCCAAAAACAAGTTCATTTGGCTGAAGTTTAGAGGTTCTCCGTTTCTGGGGTCGTTCTTCAAAGTCCTTGATAAAGCTTTAGCTCCCTTCACATCAGTCCACGTGCTACTGATGCCACGCTATCTAAAAAGGCCGTACCTGCAGGCTCGCACTTGTTTTTGTCCGTGGAGCTGAGTTTCCATCCCATCGCGCAGGAGCACTTGTAGGAAACATAGTCCGGTTTACAGAACTGGGAGCAGCCTTTGTCCTTTTCCAAGGTGCACAGAGTGTTATCTGCATCGCGCAAACAGGAAGGGAAGGCCGTTTATTTAGCATGTAGGATTGAAAGATACCCAATAATAGACAGCAATATCTCAGCCTCACCTGTCTCACAGTGGACACCGGAGAAGCCCGACTTGCAGACGCAGTCATACCCTCCCACACTGTCTGAGCACATGGCTCCGTTCTTGCAGGGCTTCTCTGCACACTGGTCTCCATCTGAACTCAAAGAGGAAGTCAGCGAGAGGAGGTTGCGCTCAGTCACAGCGGCGCAACCACGTAAGCTGTTGGCGCGCAGCACTTACCGATGTAGACGGACCAGAATATGTCCTGGAAGAGAGGAATATAAATGATGAGTCAAATTGGAATCAGAATTAAGAGACGGAAGCGAGGTCGGACAAGAGCAGCGAGCTCACCGTGCGGTACGAGTCCTGGAAAAACCTTCTGGCCTCTTCGTAGCTGCACACCCGCTCCATGCAGGCCTGCTCCAGAGTGGAGGCCTGCCCACTGTTTCCGGTATTCCTCTTCTGGCGGGAGATGACCGAGCTGGCCTGCTGCTTGTCCAGAAACACTGCGGAAAAAACAAGTGATTTCTGAGTTAACTGAAAGTTGTTGCTCCTTTACAGCTTAGAGCTTTGTGTCTTTTTAACGAGTTGCCGTGAAGACAAGTCAAATAGAAATGTGGACTTGAGCCACAATCACACAAAGAAACTCAGACTAGAGCTGCAGCGTCATGGGCGTCCCGTCCAGCTCTCTCACCTGTCTTGGGGACTTGGACGGCTGCCGCGGCTCCCGCCAGCAGACACAGGAGAGCGACCGATGCGTTTGCGGGGCGCATGGTGACACCGAAGCGTATCCGAGGAGTCAGTGCTGCCGGGATCAGTGTGTCCTCCTGCAAACACACCGAGCAGGTTACGGTGAGCAGAGCGCACGGGACAAGAACAAAGACACAGAGTTGTTGGAGGACGTGCAGCTGGGAGAGAAAATGAGGGCCATTCAGTGTGTTCCAGGGCTGCACTCACTTAGAACAAATGAAAACCTCTGCTGGCTGTTCTGGAGAAGTGGAGTTCACTTGTTGTGGTTATTGTCTTGTCTCGGCCGCAGCTGGTTATTTATGAAGTTAATCGCTTCATTTGGGGAGCTCTCTGCAGCGAGGACACATCGATACGACCAAACTGCGAGAAAAGCTCTTTGGGTTTGATGCCTTTTTCAACCATTTACTGTTGCTATCATCTGGACAACCTTGCTTTATACTTTCTTCTCTGACTGTCAGGTTTGCACATATACTTTCTACACCATGGCAAACCAAAACGACTGTAGTGATAATAGACATTAGTTTGACTACATTAAAGGGGTTCCTGGTTGCTTTATTCTGAAGCTCCTCTAGTTTACCCCCCAACATAAAGAAAGCAGCAGCATCCAAAACATAAACAAGGAGCATTGTGTACATTTAATGAAGTAAATGGATAAAACAAGCTCCAGCACCAAGACATCAGGCTTATTGGTTGCAGGCTTCTGTATGAAAACCTTCCTCCCAGACAAGGTTTTTGTCTCCAACACGAATTGATCCAAACAGCCTTTAAACACGAAAAGTGTTATTGTAAAATTGCTCAGAAAGCTTTAAGGACACTTGCTGATCAAACTGAGTGCTGCCTCTGATCTTAGAGTTGATCAGCATGACTTTCACTCCGTTCAGCTGTTTTTTTCTCTAAAACGCAATATTGCACTTTGAGTTGTTTTGTTGAATGTATGGGGTAGTCATCTCATGCACTATCAGCTTTTTATTTACTGTCATTATTCATGTTAAGTGTTTTCCGGGGAGGAGTTGATCCACTGCCGTGCCTGTGCAGCCTTCCTGTGCTTCCATATTGATGAGGATGACACGCACTATTTGTTTACACCTTGTTAACAAAGCCGTCTGCTTCCGCCATGTGCCCCCATCGTCCCGCATCATGTTTTGGCTGTCAAGGAGCATTTCTGCAGACCACAGACAGATTATTTAGGATGAAAGGACACTCTGTACGTCCTGTGGAGCTGTTGCCATTGTAGCATTAGCTGCTTATGTAATATTCCCAAACAAAGATGGAGATCAAGCTTCATTTGGAGCGCTGTTTTAATTTTTGGATGTCAAGATGCTGACATCCAACGAGCGGCCGCAGTGACGCGCCTCCAAAAGCAGGAAAACGTTGCCCGATTCATCAGTGCTTGCAGGGCGGGTCAGCTCAGCAGGCCAAAGGGAGTCAGAGTAACGACGCAAACAAATAACATCAGCAGGGATGCTGCGGACCTACCGCCCAGGACTGGATCAATGCACCGGCCCGGCCTGCTCTCTTGCCCCTCTTCCTCTCTCTCTCTCTGTCGCCGCTTCCTCCGGGACGGATCAGGCCCGAAGATCCAGAACTACGACAGCTGAGCACATCCGAGCCTCTGCGACCGACTCCCCTCACTGTTTACTGGCTGCGCTGCAAGCTTCATGACAAAGAAGTGCCACCAGGGGGCGCTGCAACACAGCGTGGAGCGTCAACGCGGGGGGGGGGGCGCTTGTTGAGCTCCACATATCCTGAAGAAAGTCAACGCAATACGGACACAATGTCTCTGGTAAGTACGACGAGCACCAACATGAGAGGCAGAATAAATTGGGGACCTTCTTCCAAGTTCAGCGTGGTTACAGTGTGATCTGGACCTTTTAGTTTTGTTTGTTGTTCAATATGATGACGTGAGAAGCATAATGAATGAGTGAATTATGCTCTTTTTAATCACCACCTGCAGGAGCAAAAACAATTATTACATTTAAGACACCTCAAATACATTGATCATGTAGTACACATAAAATAATTGTGAAGGAATGACTTTGAGATAACTCTGAGAAATCATGAATGCAAGCAAAAGGAGGATGTTAATTAAAGTAGATGGGACGAACAGATGCTGACAGCGGGAGAAGCTCTGATAGTTTTGTTCCAGCGCCTGTTCGAAACTCGGCCCACACAGTTATCAGCCAGTGCAAGGAGTTTATCTGTGATTGATGATTCCTGGTGGTGATTAAATGCACATAACGATAAGAGCCACTGAAATGATGCCATTAGGGTTCGTTTGACAGAACCAAATGTCCTTCCGCAGTGGCCTGATTTCAATGGGATTGTTGGTGAGTGCGCTTTAATTGGCAAGCAGGGCCACGGGGCTTCAGCTTCAGCTCCAGTTGAATGTCTCTGCTTCCCAAGTCTAATAAACAGAGGTATTACAGGAGCTTGCTCAGACCAGCTTGTCCCCCTGGTGCCGGACACGGGGCAGGAGCCGAGCTGCCTGGTCCGGGGAGACCCCCCCCCCCTTAAAATCCGGGTGGACGGAGGGCCTGCCCAGTCAGACACGCTGCGGGGACGTGTAAATGATTAAGACTGGTGATTTCCCAGGTGAGTCCAGTCACCCAGAGCACATGTATGGTCACGTGGAACACTTGCATTCATCCATACATCGTTTTTGTATATTGCCAGATATGAGAGAACATGTAAATGAGATCTGCACAGTGTATAATAGCGTTCAAGCAGTAGTAATAGAAAAGCTCTCCCATTCGTCCATCCATCTCTTTCTCTCTGTTATGTTTTATTCAACATCCCCTGAATTGTCTTTCACCCCACCACCCCGCTCTCTCTCTCTCTCTCTCTCTCTCTCTCTCTCTCTCTCTCTCTCTCTTACCTACTCTGTCTTGTTCTCAGTTTTGCTCACATTTCTTCCACTCCTCTCATTATTTTTTGAGTGGTGGCTCCAAATTGGAGGGTCTCAGGAAAGGGAGAAGTGGCACAGCACTCACGTGCAACCCCGCTGACCCAGTCCTCCTCTGATCCAGGGTCCAATTTTACCGGCACACAAAACAAACACCCTGGGGCACCACAGAAAGCATTTATAATTAATGCCACCTGATACTTGACAACTTTCTGATGGATTTACCAGGCTGAAGATGGAAAACCCAAGAATCTTTGCAGTAAATGTCTGGAGTCACACTTGTACTCTATGAATCTTTCCACAGTGATTTTTCAACACCCCCCCCCCCCCTCCCCTCCCCTTTTTTCCCACTTCCCAGCTATGCCAGTGACTTTTTCAGATCAAAATGTCAAACCTATTGGGATTCAGGGGGCCACACACAGTTTTATGTCCCCGCGGCTGGAGCAGTAAAATGAAATCGTTATCTCCAAATATTAATGTGCGAAGAAATTTATAGTCTGAGTGCAGAAAGGTACAGGTGAGCTGTATTTTTGATGTTCTTAATTAAAATGTATTATCTTAAGAAAAAAAGTGCAACAGAAATCATGCTTGAAACTAAAAGCACTCAGAGTGCAAATCTCTCCGCCAAGTGGCCACACACTGTTATTACAGGCTACATAAATGGATTTTTTCATCTTTTTGCATCAGTGGCTCAGCAGATCCACACCAAAATGTCACTACCTGTTCCCTGCATCAGCCCTCACCCATCCTGCAAATCTCATCCAAATTCATCAGGAACTTTTTGAGTTATTCTGAAAAAAATCAACCAAACAATAAGACAAACTCATGCTGGCGATCACATGACAAGGGATACATCAATGACTCTTTTAACTGAGTAAGATGAACCACATTGCTTCAAACCCCAGTGTGCGTCTACTTTGAACCGCCGAACTCTGGACAACGAGACATTCTGATGACAAAACACCCAAATCAACGAGCGTCTCAGCAAGTTGACACTTTGCGTGCTTGTGCGCGTCTTCATCTGCCCGCTCAGCCCGCCGAGTGGCTGACAGTGTGAGCTCTCCAGATGATACATGTGATGATGATGTAATGAGCTATCAACACACATACACACACATGCTCCACCGCTGACCTCATGCACATGAATCACCGCAGGAAATAATGAGGTCAGGCGGAGGTATGACCACCTAACAACACATAACAACCATCCTCTGGCCTGGTTTAGTTCTCAAGAATAATACAGCATTATAACTGCAGTTACACTTCAAAATGTTCTCTCCCACACTCACAGCACAGTCAGTGACCTCTCTGTTGTCCTATATTGAATCCAGCCGCCAACTACATCCCAAAAGCGCGCCTATATAAAAGGACCACAAGGTTATGTGTAATCGAGTTTGCGTGACAAGGACCAATGACGATGCTGTGTTAAATACTGGCGAGCAGGCAGCCACGAGCCCTGTGGGGGTCTTTCACAGCTACATGAGCGACCCTTGAAGAATCGCCTCCCTCTGTCCCACATTTCTCTGTGATCAATTCACGTCATCGGCCCATATTTTATTTAACACTTAATCGCGGTGCTCCCCCCTTTCCCTTAGTCGCCCGCAGCTCGTTTGCTCACGAAAAGGAGAAAAGGATTGCGAGCACGTGGTCCCTCCCCCAGTTTCACTCCTCCTGCCTACACTCCCACTCTTTCTACATGGGTCAAAAAAGGTCAAATATCGTTGGATAGCTTCAGTGTAAAGCTGTGACTTTCACACCGTGCCTGGTCTCCGTGCAGAAGAGGCTCAAGAGTCCCTCAGTGAGGCACCAAACAGGTGTAAAGATGCTCGTCTGTGATTCCAAGCCTTTCACAAGTCCAGTGACTTATTCCCCTCCGCAAAATCCTCCTCCCCTGCACTCCTCCCTCTTTCATCTCACCTGCCCTCAGGTCCTTATCGCAGCTGCGCGCACTACCTTTTAAATGATATACAGTATCTTGCTCAGACAGCAGAGATGAACACAGTGTGATACTTTCTCCTCAGACCCGCGGAGAGAGCCGACACGTGCCCACAGCTCTCTCAATGGACGAGACGTTTCTCTGCACCCTGATGCTTTTCTGCACATGCAGCAACGCCGGGGAAAAAAAAGCAAAACCTGAGCGCCTTTCTGTCTCGAGTCCTTTTAGTCCCACTCTTGCCTTCAAACGGGATGAATCACGGCGGCGCGGTGTTGGCGACAGTCGTCTCTTTGCTCTTTTTGTCAAGCCTTTAGATTTAATGTTATTTCAGCTCTTTCCTTTTATTTCGTCGTGTAAGTGAAACAAGCGACAGTTCATTGCACACAAAAAGGTGCTTGTCTCTTTCTTGGAAAGAAACTTCAGCCTCCAGCATAAATTAAGGCGGCTACGCGCAGCCTTTCGAGCAAAATCTGTGTTTACGTTTATCAGTTTCAACATTTGTTTTTCTGGTCCGACCCAAAGCAAACAAACACTGTTTGCCATAAATCTTTTCTTCACATCTATCGCTTCAGTTTCAGAGACAGTCGTTTAAGCAGCTCTTTGGCCCACATGCTCCTCCTCACAGCGTTTAATAAAATGGTGAAATTGGATATTACAGCATCATGGAGGAAGCTTGGTAGACTCAGAAGGTGCTAATGCATTCGTTGGAG
This sequence comes from Malacoctenus gilli, assembly GCA_032164315.1. Taxonomy (NCBI): domain Eukaryota; kingdom Metazoa; phylum Chordata; class Actinopteri; order Blenniiformes; family Labrisomidae; genus Malacoctenus; species Malacoctenus gilli. The sequence continues at coordinate 38,683 of JASSRZ010001760.1, forward strand.
TTGAAATTGGATTTCACCAAAGCTCAATTCATTTTCTCTTTCTTCTCAAACCAAATGAATTACAGTCCACTGCAGTTCCCCGAGTGTATTTCCCCGATGATTTCAGTGGCCTTACAGCCATTAAAGTGGTCAGAGAAGCTGGACGGACTGAACATGTCCACGCACACTGAGCAACAACACACACGTCGAGGGTGAAAGATGAACACGTAATAAATGTGCCCAGCAGAAGCAACTGTTTCAGCGTGAGCTGAAAGTTCATCAGCACATTTATATTGGAGACTCAAAGCGTTCACGCTGCATGGTAAATTTGAGTAGCACCCCCCCCCCACCCTCCTCCTCCCTCCCCCACCTTCACACACGTGTCTAGCCACATGTAGTCAGTCCGTATCTTAGCGTCTTTGCCATGCAGTTTGTCCTGCAGGTGGATGGTAAAGGAAAAGTGGTGGTCGGAGGCTGCCGTCAATCTAATTGAATCGAGTATTTGCTGAAAGAGGCTTTTATATTGAGACGGAATGACAGAAAACAAAGCAAGGCAGACGCGCTCCGTCCTTTACCACAGTCGACTTAACCTTCCAGTTATCTTTTCTCATCTGTCACATCTGTCTTCCAATCAGTTTTTATTATCTCTCTGCTGTCTCCGTCCTCAAAGCCATCTTTCTGTCCCAGAGCGTCCCTCCTCCCCCCCCCTTAGACTCCCACCTGCAGCTTCCACTCTCTCTCTCTCTCTCTCTCTCTCTCTCTCTGCTCTCCACAGTGCCCTTTTCTCTCCATCTCCCTCTTCCTTCTCTCCCTCCCTCTCTCCTCCTCTCTCCTCCTCCTCCTCCTCCTCCTCCTCCCGCCGTGCTCTCGACTCGCTCTCATTCCCCCTCGCTCACATACTCAGGCAGCATCCTCCCCTCTCCACTTCTACCTTCACGCTCACCTCTTCACGCCTCCCTCTCAGCTTCTCTCGCCGCCTTCCTTTCTGTCACCTACTAACACATATCATTTCTCGCATCTGCCCGTCTGCTGTCGCTCCCTCCTCCATCTCCTCCCATTCCTCCTTCCTACTCACACACTTAACCTTGCTGTCTCACGCAAATGCATGCAAACACACACTCATGCTGATTGGCACCCAAGGACAGAGCACCCTCTCCCCCAAACCGGCCAACGGGCTTCTTGACACTGAGTGCAGCTGAGGAAGAGGACGAGGAAGAGGAAGAGGAAGAGGGCATGGAGCACAGCCACATCTTCCCTGTTTTCCCCCCAAATGGGAGCAGCTTCAGCACGGGGCAGAACCCCTCTGAGGTTGTCCAGGGATGCCCTCTCGGACCACTGCCGGTCATCTACTACAGCGTCCTGCTCTGCCTCGGCCTGCCAGGTAAGAGATGGACGTGCACATGGCAGTGTGTTCGCCCGAGCACATGCACTCTTCACTCGGCGTTACTTTGCTCCAATCTCTGCTTCGAGGCTGCATCGATCATTTGCACATTGATAGTTTGAGTTCTGCATTGCATCTCGATTTGTTGTGCACTTTTCTGCAGGACTGAGCGAGTGTGTGTCATGCACAGCTGCTTCTGAGTGCCACTCTGTGCACACGTACTGTTGATTTGTCATTCTGACCTTGTGGCTGTCACCTAGTGCATGCATACGTACTTGTATTTTGTCTGAGCATGTGCCTGTCTGCACTTTCTCATACAGTTGTGCCCTTATACCATACATGAAGCCAAGCGTGATCTTAAGAAAAAGAAGTTCATAAACAGTATCAAAAAATCAAAATACATTTTAAGATGACTTTTGAATTTTGCAGGTTTTTGGTCGCGAAATGAGCAACAATGCAGTGATGAGTTGGTTTACACATGCATGTGTCATATTTCGGAGTTTTGATCCCATGTTGACTGGCGGGACGTGTGTGTGTGCGCGCGCGCGTGTGTGTGTGTGTGTGAGTGCGTCCGTGCGTGCGGTGTGTTTGTTTGTTACTTGACTCCTCTCGATGACCCGAATTAATGACGCCCCTTCTTCATTGAATGATTATTTCATTCACACTCATTGTCGGCACCATTTACTGTCCGCATCCTGCTGTGTGATCTATGAGCAATGACCCAGTCTCACACAGGGAAGCAAAGTGGTGTGTGTGTGTGTGTGTGTGTGTGTGTGTGTGTGTGTGTGTGTGTGTGTGTGTGTGTGTGTGTGTGTGT
>JASSRZ010001808.1:3087-29332 GCA_032164315.1 Malacoctenus gilli
GGAAAGGGACGATGGATGTGTTTATAGGTAGCAGTCGTTCACCTCCAAGGGTGTTTCAATGTCTGCTGTGCGCGACAGTCATGCAACCAGGAGTCACAGAACATCAGAGAACTGCTCATCTTATAGGAAGTGTCCTGTCGCGTGTTTCGACCTGCTCAGCTGTGAACCTCGGAGCCTGCAGACCTTCATCGTCAGGTGAGACGTCTGCATCACATCGTCTTCCCAGCTGTTTGGCTCACGTGTGTGTGTGTGTGTGTGTGTGTGTGTGTCTGAGACTGGTAACTTCAGAAAGAAATATTTCTAGAATATCCTGTAGAAACTGCAGCTCTTTGAAAATCCTGGCAAATGAATCAGCAGAGAATTGGAAGAACAATCCTATGTCGCTCACGAGCCATCAGTGAGTTTCACAATTGCAATTTACACAGTAGCCCAGTTCCAGTAATGAGAGGTGAGCTGAGAGTATAAATAGCGACCATGCTTATTATTCATTTTCTTCACGTTGTGTCTTGATATTTACTGGTAAGTATGTGAAAAGGGCTCACTTCCAGAGGTCCGTTTTGATCTGTTGGATTCTTTGGCCGACGTGTTCGATTTAGCGGCTCGCCAGTCTTCTGACATCCATGGAAATATATTTGAATTGTTTAATTCTGAAACTTCAACCAGGATTTCATTACAAACCAATAAATGACACCGTGAGTAGTTTTACATTTGTAGAAACTTTGCTCTTATGTCTAATATTGATAAGCATCTGAATGCAATCTGATGAACTGTAATTAATCCTTTTAACCCTTTCACTGAAATTAAACAGAAAATACAGTTTGTTATGCTATATTATATTTAGATACTTGGCATAAGTTTTCAGTTGATGCTGATATTGAACAAGGTGGGTGTAGCGTTCGACCAACTTGGCGTCCTTCAGCGGTTTCATCCACAGTTTCCTGTCTTGTGAATGACCGTGCCCCCCCCCCCTCCCCACTTACCAACCTTATGAACTTGCCCTTTCAAAAGGTCAAGGGGTCAACCCAGGAAGGTTATTGTGTTTTCCACATGATGACCAGTACTGCTTGGAAAGCCATTTCTGTTTATATGATGAAAGTGTTTGTTTCTTTTTCGAATGACACACCGACGTGTTTATTGGTCCATCATTGTTGCCACAAGTTTTGTTTGTGTGTTTTGGTTTTGAATTGTGTGTGCTTGAGGAGATTTGAGATGAAACGTTGCGAAGACTTGTGCATGAGAAATTACATGTGGCTGTATTGAGAAGTGCACGTACATCAGTTTGCATGCAAGTAATGCTATTTGTGTTTTTGTACATCTGTGAGGAAATTTGTGGCTTTGTAATAAATTCTGTGGACGTGTGAGAACATTTGTGTGTGCACATGTCCCTCAGTCTGACCCACTGTCTGATTTTTTGCACCGAGAGGCTTGATAACGCTTTGATAAACAACACGACTGTCATTTCACTGCCCCCCCCCCCCCCCCCCCCCCCGTGTGCTCTCCAGCTGCCTCTCTCACTGTGACAGCAAGGTCAGCAGTTGTATTATGAGAGCAGATGTGTGCACACCCTGTCAAGCCCCCAAGAACAACGGTTGCATTGATTTTTCGGTAATAGCATCACTTGGTGAACCGAGGGGAGTCGATTACTGTCATACGTGTGATAATGTAACCAGCAGTGATGGTTTATGAGGGGTGTAAAGCACAAACCTGCAGGTTGCGTGCGCATGCTGGAGATGAGTGGGACGTTGGGAGATGCAGACAATGACGTTGATCAGCCTCCCATCCACAATAAGTCCGTCTGTTATTGGACTCGCTGCTAAGTGGACTCAGGGGACAGACACTTGTTTCCATATGTCCTGTTAGACTGCCAGCGATCGATAGCACGTATCAATATGTCGAAAGTTGTTCAGTGGATATCGGTGTCATTTGGAGGCTAACGAAGCTTACTACCATGGTGCTCGCAAGTGCCCTCCCACCTCCACCTCCACCTCCACCTCCACTCATGGTGTGATCAGGCTGTTGTCTCACAGATGTCAGATTGCCCTTAACACAGTTAATATTTTGTGGCTCAATACAGGCAGCCAATATTTAACACAGTCCCCTGCAATCAAACATGGGATTGAAGCTGTCTAGTGGAGGCGTAATATGGCGCCATGAGAAAACTGTTGTAAATGGTGCAATATAAATAAGATTGAATTGAATCGATGACAACTTCGATTTTCCAAACATATCAATAAATGTTATTCAAACACTCTATGCTGAAGAAACGCGAAAAAAATCTGCCTACTGAACTTCTTTTATTTTTTCACACTACCTCCTCCTGTTCACGTGACGTGCAGTAATGACGTTATTGGAACCGCGCTAACGTCCGGATCAGTCACACCTGCACGTATCGATCAGCATCGTCTACAGGAGGCGAAACCAGGCAGGTGATCGGGAGTCATCGCTCACATTGTTTAGCTAATGTCTGCCACCGCCGATGATAGTTGATGATATTGTTGAAACAATTAAACGTTAGTTGGCACAAAGGATCGTCATGGGTGTGTAAAATTAAGAGAAGGCTCTTGATGACCCCCCCGTCACGACGCGTTTACGGACGCTTCAGCGCCGCGGGACCAACATCCGCCGCAGGAAGCTGCTAGTTTCCGCCACATCAGTGTTTGTGTTCGGCAGGCTGCAAGTGGAGGCGGGACGTCCGAGGAGGGCCGGCCAGAGACGCTCCGCCCACTTACGCCTCGGTTCTCGGTGTCGCGCGATCCCGTGAGCAGGAAAAATTTGACCGAAACAAACACATGCGACGAGTAGCAGGGAAGCGTTTGTCAAAATAAAAGGTGCGTTCACGTCTTTTGTAAGGCCTCCGTCACAACCTGTGTCATGAAGCGCAAAGTCTCTCGCAGCCTGACCCGTCAGGTGTGTGTGGAAATTGAATTCTCCATCAAAATAAGAGTTTGGGCAGAATGTATGTGTGTAACGTTCCAATCTCATAAGCCAAAACATGTAAGTGTGCCAACTGTGAACTGTAATCAGAAACTGGACATGTAGACTCTTCTACAAACATCAGGTAAAGCGATCACCAGAGCTCAGAGAACTCTGGTGTGTGGGAGCAGGAAGGGACGATGCCTGTGGAACAAGTCAGCCATGAAACACCATTACACTAGTTACACGACTTTGATTCCAATGGGCAAGCAATTGGGAACGACTGCAGCAAAGAAATGGAGGGGCAGCAGTGGTAAATGACAGAGTTGGTGCACCGGATGCTGGTGCCCAGAGACCACCTAGCCTTTCACAGAATCAATGACGATACAGGCCTCCAAACGGGACGACATGGCTGAGCGGCATTGTCAATGTCAACCTTCACACAGTTGTGCTCCGCAAAGCTGCCAAACCAACACCACCCTGTTCAATGATGCTCTGAGGATCCATGCGGATTCATCTGGCACTCCTGGGGATGAGTCGGGGTCTGCCAGTTGTCAGGAGACCAGAGGCTGTGCGACTGCTGAGTGACAACTGTAGAGTTTTCTGTGGTTTTTGGGACTTGGGTTCGGCTCTGGAACTTCAGTGCCAACAACATGGATGACGTTTCAGTACATCAACACTTTTCGCACAATGTCTCATGCCCAACTTTGAGGGAACAGATTGGGGATGCCGCCCTTCCTGTCTTGACATGACAGCAAAACTTGACAGCACAGGGTTTTGACTCAGCACATTCGAACGGCTCCCATGAATTCAAGAAGAGACTTATCGAACTCCGAGGCATCAAAATAGAAGCACTAAGGAACAACAAAGAGGTTCAAGGATCACCCAAAAGCCTTCCTGCGCCTTTTAGCACCTGCATAAAATCACAAACGGGTTGCAACAATGACACTCTTTGAACATGTGGTATCGCATCCCGAATATTGATTGCAGTTGTCCTCACAGTCAAACTGACATCATGAGAAATGAAACAAAGGGGGAGAAATAAAACATTTATTTAAACATGTTGGTTTGTGTTTTTCCTCTGACAACAGTGAGTCCAGCGGATGATGAGCATCCCCAAAACACAACAAATAGCGTTTCCACCGTTTTTTTCTCAGTAACATTTTGGAATCATGGTGAGAAAAAAAAGATTAGATCTGATTAGAAACTTGATAAGTAAATCAAAAGCAACAGGTGTAACAGATCAAAGTAGTTCTCAAGTCACCAAACGAGCCCCAAAACAGGTTGGAAGTGCAGCGGTGGAGTCACATCACTGATGTGTTGTAACAGCATGGAGCTAAAAGTTAATTTTCCCACCTTCTTTATGAATACAAGTTGATTTATAAAATATGGTATTGTGAGAATGAAAAGTGGCAAAGAAGAGCAGATGCAGCTTTCAGGATGACATCCACCGTTCAGGCTGAAACGTCGCTGCAGCCTCGTGCTTTGGGACCTCTCAAGACAACTATTACAATGTAAAGACACACATGGAATGCAAGAAAATACAAAAAGAGACAACAGACTTCCAGAAAGACACAGTATCAAAAAAAGCAACAAATCTTAATATATATTTCTCTGACTGACACAGTTCTTTATATATTGTACCTTCCAATACGTACCAACGAGAAAATTTAGGACAAGTTTTGGTCCGGTGTGGAGGTGTCGTTAATGAAGGGTAAGCACCGCTGGGACGTTCCTGTGATCCAGCAGTTTCCCCTTTTCCCCGCCCCATGTAGTGATAGATTTTGTTCACAGTTTAAGAGCGTTAACATGGTATTCGGAAAATGCAGCGTTTAGGTTTCTTCATGACATGACAAGGGACCTGTGACTCCAACTGAATCATTTGTCCCCGATGCGGAATATTCAGCTGGTCCAGTAGCTCAGACTAAACAATTGACACTCAGGAGGAAAAAGATTATATACATGGATGACAAAAATAGATTGATATCTTTTTGTGTTTTTTAAAAGGCTAGTTTGAATGATACAAGTGTTTCTGCAGTGGGGGCCTTGCAATAAAGCTAGTTCCATCAACTGAGGAGTCTGTGTTTTCTGACAGTAACATGAGAGCTCAAAGGCCTTTTCTAACCTCAATGGTAGTTTTATATGTACACAAATAAAATCACCCTGCTCAGTTCATTTGTCACGGACCCCCCCCCCCCCCGAGGCACCCCTTCAAGCACTTCATAACCAGTGCAGATTTACAGAGTATAAAAATAATTGAAAAGAAGATCGGCTTAAGGGCAAGTGGTCAAAAATGGCAGAGTATGACACTGGTTTTGGCAAATAAGTGTTCAATTGCCCTCAAACAGAACATCGATGCCGTCGGGTTGTCTCGTCAGCATGCAGCTTGAAGACACTGAGACGCCATGTAAACACATGCAGGACTGTGTGTATGTGTGTGTGTGGGGTGGGAGACAGACAGACAGACAGACAGACAGACAGACAGAGAGAGAGAGAGTGCCAGGAGTGCACGGATGAGGGGTCTCACACGCACTCTTCCGCTGACATCAGCAGAGGGTTGATGTATTCGAAGCCTTCGAACTCCGACTGGTCAATCTTCTTCACCACGTCCCTGCAATAAAACAAGTAAACAGTTTTCAAAGAGCGGAGGATGAGCTGGAGGAAAAAGTGGGACGGGGCGAGAACGAACTCATCGTCAGGCGTGAGCTGGATGGGCTCATTGGTGAACTGGGCATCAAAGTTGTCGAGTCCAAATTCCCCAGAGATGTTGGGCTTGAATGGAGGGACCACTTGCTTCTGCTCCAGCTGCAACACCACCACACAAAGAATCCACTCAGTTTGAATGGCGCACACACAAAACTTTACAGTTGCTGCTTAAGAAGAATCAGTGATGAACCGCCTCCTTCCCATGACACGAGCTTCTTTTAACCTAACCTGAACTTTACAGAAGCTCAGTGCCTTTCCACCACAACGACCAGGTGAAAAAGCCTCGCTGATAAAACACCTCATTAGTGGTGACATTCTTCCAAGAGCACAGAAGATTGATGACATTTGAAAAAAAAGAATGTGAGAAGGTCATTTTGAGGTGCAGACGGTCAAAGAGGAGACGCAAGAAAAGAAACAGGTGGGTAATGAAGGCTGGCTCGTGATGAGCACCTGTCGCTTGCACTTCTGCAAGAGATAATGACTGAAAGCTGTCAGAATACACAGCCATGAGTTTGCTTCCATGACAAAAATTTGCCTTACATAATGTGAAGGAGGCCTTAATGTTATAGCTGACTGGTGTAAAATAAAACTAGCAGCGGAACCAGAACTCTCTTTTTTTCCCTCCTGACTTCATTTCTGAACTTGCGGCTCTCGGTTCGAGCGCAAACAACTGTGTCTTTTATAAGCCCAAGTGTTCATCTACCAAATTCTGTTGTCCACTGAGAAGCTCCTTCTGTTTGGTGCAAAATATGCATCGCAATCCTCACAACACGAGGGAGAAATAGTTCAGCGGTGCAAATTCAGAGAATACGAGAAAACTGAGCTCTCAACGCAAAAACCTCAGTTTCGATTCATGTTGCTGAATTTGGATGAGCTCACAACTTCCTTGTTAACTTGCCTCCGCCAGCGTAAACTCCACTTTTCCTTTTCCTTCCGTCTTTGACTTCCTGCACCAGCTCAGATGCTCGGCCTCCTCTGCTGTTTCTGGCCTCTGTCTATCCTGTTGGTCTAGTTTCCAACTGCAGCATAACCGCTCACCTTTAGGTCCGACAGACAGGACGGCCTTGGACTTGGGCCGTCACGAGATAAAACTTATGGACAACTGTGGGCTGAAATGACAATACCAATACGGAGCGTTGCTCCTTCCTCTGAGGCCGCATTGTGTTCAGGTTGGCTGATCTGCTCAAAAAGTTGCTCCAGTCGGCAGCAACTCGTCAACAAAACACAGAGAGCCACCTGGCCTAAGCTGACAGAGAGCCTTGTTTGCTGGGGGAACGTTAGCAGTGGCTTTGAAGAGAGCAGTGGTTGCACTTCTCACCATGCAAGTCATCAGGAAATATTAGTCACGACCTGCAATAGTCTAAAGAAAGGTTCCTTTCAGGGCAAGTGCGAGGTTTGTTTTGGACACTGAACTCCAATATTACTCGTTCCTCCAGACTTCACTTCATTACGCTCAGCTAGCGTGAGGACATCAACGAGGTGATGGTGGCTTGCCTACCGAACTATGAAGAGGAAAAGGAGTAAATCAAACGCGGAGAATAAAAGCGAACGACTCACAAGGTCCCAATCGACATTTCTGAAGAACGGGTGGCCCATGATGTCTGCAAAGCCTGTCTGTGGGTGGCAGCCAAGACGCTCTTTGGGATCCTGTGACAACAAGGGCGAGAGACGGTGGGAGATATCAAGTCACGTAACTGCTGAAAGAGGTGAAGGAGGTGAGAAGGGAGACGGACTTGGAAGGAGGGTGACAGAGAAGAAAACTGGGTGAGCGGAAAACAGAGAGAAAACACGTAATCGAGTGCAAAGGTTCAAGAGCCCCGAGAAGACGGGGACAGAGAAGCTTTGAGGCGACACCGTCATGCATGTCTCACCTTGTTAAGGAATCCCTTGAGGACACTGGCAGCTTTAACGGACAGCGAGCGGGGGATTCGGATCTGTTTTTCCAATATTACTGTCAAAGGAGAGAAGAAGAGGGAGTGGAGACAATCGCTTGGCAGAGGCTCCCAGTGCTTTCACACCAGCGGCATGTAGCTGAAGGTTGTTTAGATCTCACAGCGAAGGATTCCCAACAGCTGGCTGAGAGCGAAAGCAGCACTCTAGCAGTAGGGGGATCTTATGTGCACAATTTGCGGCTGAAAAGGTCACACGAGGAACAAATGCGAAGAGGATGTTTCAGGAAAACTTTACAGACAACACGAAGAAAAAGAAGACGGCCCATGTTGCACCAAGTGAAACACACAAAACACCCCCCAAAAAAAGGGAGCGGTGTCGCTAAACTACTTAGGTCAGGACTGTTTCTCCACATTTCACGTGACATGCTCCAAGTCATCGTCACTAAAATTTGTGGTTCTGCCTCGATCGGCGTCAGAGTGAGGGCGCTTTCAGGCAGCTCACTCTAAATGGAACTTTGGGCCATAGAAGGCAGTGTGAAAGGCTCTAAAAGGACCCACTTAGACCCGAGTTTGTTTCATCCTGCTGACCTCAGCTCGTCACTGTGGTGTCAGCGGAAGTGTCTTCATATCTAACTTTGTTGTTCCAGATGGAGGGGGGGGGGCAAATGTTGCAGCATTATTGTCAATGAAAAAAAAAAGACAAAAAAAACCGTGTTGCTACTTTGCATGCGTCTCACTTAAGGGGGCAGTCAAAAGGTTGCGATACGATAGATGCTGCGTGCTCCACCATGGAGCTGCCTCCTCTCGCCGCTGCACGCTTTACCTTGGAAGAGGTAGTCTTCTGTGTTCTGGTCTGGGTTGTCAGAGCTGCCGACGATGTCAAAGGGCGAGCGGCCTGCCATCATCTCGAACATCAGCACCCCCAGTGCCCACCAGTCCACGCTGAACCCTACAACACACATTAGCTGGTGCTAATGACCTGAAGGCAGTTCACAGTAGAATCAAAGAGAACAGGCAGGAATAGGAAGGATGATGATAAGCTCTAAGCGGCACCATGACAGCTGCGAACTGCGATTTAGACACTGATGCAACATCTTGCTCCACACCACTGTTATAGTTCATCCTCAAATTCTGGCAAAGGCATCACAGACAGCGGTTCTTGCAAAGCGGCTCAAACGTGAAGTACTCACCGTAGTCCTCTCCTCGGAGGATTTCAGGAGCGATGTAATTGGGGGTACCGCAGAAGGTACTTGTTGTGTCGCCTGGTCTCAGCCCCTCCTGCAAAAACAGGCTCTCATCAGCTCTGACACCTTCGCAGAGGGCTGTTCAACTGCTGAAGGTTTGAGAGGTTCTTTTAGAACTTCTGTGAAGCGTACCTTGCACATGCCATAGTCTGTTAGTTTGATGTGTCCCTCAGAGTCCAGAAGTACATTATCCAGTTTCAGGTCTCGGTAGATGATTCCTCGTTCGTGCAGGTAGTTGAGGGCCATGCTTATCTCTGCTGAGTAGAATCTGAAACACAGAAAGGACAAAGCTTGTGTTTTCCCACTTGGCAGGTTCTACAAAAAGACATTATGTTCCCGCCTGGTTTAAGGAGGCTCGAAACAGTTATTTCTAGATGTAGTTTAAAAATACATATTTTTTTTAGATGAATCCCTTGCACTAAAAACAGTCAGAATTAACAAAAAAAAAGGAGGGGGAGGCGGATTACTTGTTTTGCTACAGCAGCCCAAAGATTCCCAACTTTTCGTATGTATGATACATACTTTTCGTACGTAAAAAGAGGGACTTATCACCTTCCAATGCATTTTGCCCCAACTTCTCGATGATTCGGATGAAACTTCATAAATTAATAGAACAGACTAAAAGGAAGTGAAAAACACCAAAAAATGTTATATATATGAGATCGAACTTTTTTTTAGATAAGCCTTGACAGCGGTAATAGCCGTTCTTTGCAATGCTCGGTCATGTCCACCCCGGCTCCGTTTGCGCCGCTGGTGAGCTCTCACCTCGTTTTTTGTCGTTTTCCGTTCTATTTTTTTTTCTGTTGGCGAAGGCCATCGTCAGTTTCGGTAGGCAGAAGACCACCTCTCTGTGCTGTCGATTGCCATGCCCGCTTCAGCCTCTCTATAGATCCTCTCTTACAAGAAAAACGGCCAGCTCGTACCACACCAGCAGGAGACCCGACCCAAGTGTTCTCTCCTCGGTGTCTGTCTTCCGCGTCTTCCACGAAGTCAAAGAGAAACAAGTAGTGGTCGAGAGCAAGAAAGTCGGAACCTTGCTGTTCTCAAGAACTGTGTGGATGGAAGTACAAGCTTGACAAGCAGTTGACGCAACCGGCTCGCAAGCGTTACCATGGGATCGAATCGATTGTGCGACACACGTGCAGAAAAAACGCGCACTCCAAACTGTTTCGAACCTCCTTAAGTTATGACAGTCTGACTTTACCTGGCGTGTTCTTCTGGGAGCTTCCTCTGTCTCTGCATGTGGAACATGAGATCTCCACCGTTGACATATTCAATAACAAAGAAGAGTCTAGGAGAGAAGCAAATATCAAGCATCATTTTTCTCGTCTTTAATTGAACATGCAACGAAACGGCACAATGGGACAAATACTTCAAGTTTTCCAATCATTATTGTGCCTCCAGCAGTACAACTTCCAGTACCTCAGCAAGTACACCGGTTTTACATCCATTTGTGAAAGACTGACTCGCTCCCCCATGTTGAGTGTTTTGAAGCCTGGCACAGAGAAAGGCTGCCACATATGCAATGAGTCATTTCAGAAATCTTTGTGCTACGAAACATGACACGGTCAACGATCCGTTCTTCAAAGTGGAAACGATTGAGAAAATCTGCAACTCAGCCTTGAAGGGGGTCGGTTCAAGAAAGACTGAGTGGCGGTTCAGCAGACTGACTGAGTATGTAAGGATAACTGGACAGTTCTGGGGAGAAAGGCGGGGTTGGGATGTTTGACTTGGGGTTTGGGATTTCCCCCTTCAATAGCACAGACAAGAACTCTTGACGCTTCAGCATACCAACACGCTGTGGACAAGTTCTACTTACAAACCTGTGGGCGAGGAGGTGGGCCTGAGGACAGAGACTGGTTGCTATTGTTCTCACACAATATTGAAGCCTACTCTGACAATTCCCCACCTGGCCACTTGTTAAAAGCCCATTCAGAAGAGTTGAAAGTGTTATAGCTATTAAACTCTATGGTTTAAACTATTAATTGTTATTGATCATTGGTGATTATTCATTATTATTATTGATTATTGATTATTCATATTTGTGAGCATGTCAAACAAGCCGTTCCATACATTGACGTAGAAATGCAGCGTGTAGTCGTGCCAAAATCTCCACACAAATAGTTTTCGATGCGTTGACCCAGAAAATGTGTTAGCGGAGCATGTTGCTTTTGTTCGTTCCACCTTTGGAAAACAGACATTTTGAGAAAAATCCTTGATCCAAGTATTGTGCCTCCTGACTTGTGAATGACATGTGAATGAATGTGCACTTGTGTGATCTAATGAAATCTAAATCTTCATGGAATAATCACACCCTAAAGAAAGAATACCAACTGACAGGTTGACAGCTAAATGATCTTTCCAATTAGGTACTGTATGCGTGCCAGTAACACAACTGTACCATTTGAGTGCATAATGAGCCTGATGAGTGTCTTCACTTTATGTCAGTTGCGTTTGTATTTCACGTGACATTTTATCAAGACGAAAGACATTTGAAGTTATTCTCTCAGAAAGAAAAGTCAACCTGACACTAACGTTTGTGCCCTCCATTCATTTAATGTAGCTTCTTCAGCAAAACAAGGAGTTTAATGTCTTGCAGTGCAAAGAAATGAGGCAAAAATACTGTGTTGAACTTTCATGTAACAGAAACAGTGAAAACACTTGGGTGACTGACAGGTAGGGTGGCTTTAAAACCATAAGTTGGTGGTTCAACTCCTCATCTCCCCCTGTGCACGTGTCCTTGGTCAAGACAGCAAACCTGAAGTTGCTCCCGGGTTGCTAATAAGTGCCCTGACTGGCCCACGATGAGAAAAGCACTGCAGGAGTGGAGGTGTTTGCTTTTTATTTTTTCCATTTCAGTCACAGTTTTGTCCCGCCAATTACTTTGGATGAAAAAATGCTGAAATCCGTGAACCCTGCACCTGAGGGACCAGCAGAGCTGAGCCAAGTCGCTACTCATGGTAACGTTCAGTTAACATCGTCACAGTGAAATCAAATGGATGGTGGACATTTGCTGGTACTGGTCGTGACTCCTGAAACCTTTTTTTAAAGTGACAACCTAAATGCCACAGAACCCAACAACATTAAGAAATGTGTCAATTCGTACTCTATTACTCAAAATGTGAGCCAGTAGTATCACATCACAATCACTGGTCATCTTCAAACATGCCTTAAAAAACCCTAAAAGGATCAATCGTGACTTTTACCTGCTTTCTGTCTGGAAACACGAGTGGAGGCCGACCAAGAACGGATGGTTGGAGGCCTGTTCAAAGACGTGCTTTTCTGTTTGGACCCAGTCAATGTCCTGGAAAAGAAATGCACACGGCCCCCCCGCCCTCGCTGTCAATTCTGCTACAGTATCGTAGAGTACTTCATTCTACTTCAGTCCCCTTGAACTTAAAGAGCTGAACAAACACAAAGCTCCATCGAACCAGCGTTAAGCACCAGGCAGTAAACAGCTCGGCAGCTTTATTGACGGCCAAATGATAGTATGTCTGGGCTGCTCACTGCAGCCAAGGTGCTCAACACGCCACTCTTTTGTTTCGATTGGGAGCTACTTGTCAATTTGTCAAACACAGCAAGTATGTTTAATCAAAGCCAACTCCTCTTACTTCCGTCGACCGTGCTGTTACACAGGTACTCCTTACCCGGGATCAACTTTGGATAAAATGACACTTTATCTTCACCTAACAAACACAGGTAGCATGGAGGAGATCTCATAGATGTTTAGTCACCTAAGAACAACATTTATCATTCCAAGAAGAATTTCTCCAAGTTTTTGGGCTGAATATATTTGACAGCTATATCTGGCAAGACTTTTGCTATGCCGCGTGATTTTTGTGTGAAGCTTCTCTGGAACCGAATCACATTCTCCTTATTCTACGACAACATCAGCTGCATTTTCATGGGTACTTTTTCGTCAATCTACTCAAATACTTTTCTGAGTGGGGGATCAGATCATCCCTTTTACATGAACTCTGAAGGGGGCAGACTGAAGTGCAAGTTTACGTTCGTTGTTTCACTGTAACATGTTCATGCGATCATAAACACCAGCTGTGCCAGGGAGCCTGATAGCATCAAAGACAGATTTGGAAGCTCGATGTGCGCTTTTTGGTGGTTCTTGTGAAAGTACAACATCAAGAAACATCATTCTGCTTTGCCACAAACATTTCCTTAAAAAGCAGCAACAAGCGTAACGTGGGGATGTGACGAATGGCACTCAGATTTGGGCCGAAACAAACTTACGGACTGATGGAAATTTCCATCAGAAAAAGACAATCTCATCAGATCGACCTGGTTACATTGATTAAAGATTACCCACGGTCTATGTCGAAACAGTTGGTGCGAGTCATCGCTCCACATAATACATTTGACATGATTTAAAATAAAAGTAACGAATCCATTGTGCAGGTGAAAAGTTTTCTCCAGATGCAAAAAACGTCACATGAACAAAGAAATCATGATGATGCACCACATGAGGAACCTGTATGGACAAAAAGTAACAAAAGTTGAAAAGTAGTTCTCACCTCGTCATCATTGACCAGCTCTTTCTTGACCACCTTCATGGCATAGATGCGCTCCGTCTTCTTCAGCTGCACCAGGAGCACCTTGGCATAGCTGCCCCTTCCGATCACCCTCAGCAGGTCGAAGTCCGCCAGGCCCAGGCTGGAGGGAGACTTCCCTGCGTCTCTGCTGCTACGCGCCTTTGTGGGGATGAAGTGGGCGCAGTTCAAGTAAAAACCAGCACATACCATCAGCTGAGCTTTTTAGCAAACTCTCCCTATAAACAAACGTCAGCTGGAGAGAAATTTGGCCTCAGAGCTTTAACCAAAAGCCATTTTCAAAAAAAATGTCAGTGATGAGTTTCTTTGGGGTAGAATAGAATCATGTGGCTGTCGTTAGACACCACTCTTTTCTATTTGTATTCATCTCAATTTATTCTTCTACCATTTGCGCTCCTTTACCCCAAAGGCCAAATAATCTTTACCAAACCCCAAACTACATCAATGGTGTGAGGAACTGTGATACAAGGTTACTTAATTGGATGCACCAAAATAGTTTATCAGGTGCAAGGAAATCAATTCCCACCAACAATGGAACAATGGTGCATACATCTGCAAGCTGTTTATCATGTACGCACAAACGGTCACAGAAAGATTACAGAAATGTAAAATGCAGCACAGATGAAAGAGTCATACGAGTGTGACGCTTTCCTCTTCTGACAAAGCAGTACCGAGAACCATCTTTTGATCCATAGACTTCAGCTTACCCATTCGGTCAAGACAAGTAGACAGAATGTGAGTAACATCACAACGTTTAAGACTTCTCACCTCCTTTTCTTCACAGTCATAAGTCAAGCTTTCTTGAGAGTCTTTATTCTGAGGGCCTGAGAGAACAAGGGAGGTGGGGGAGGGAGGCCGGGTGACAGACAGAAGGAGAGGGGGAGGAAGGAGGGAAAAAAGGAGAGGAAATGAGAGAGAAAAGAGGAGACGGTCGCACTTTTTGTTCATAGCTCTGTAGCCAGACTTCTTTCTGTTTGTTGGAGTACATTGGAATAAAATCGGCGTAATTCCTAAAGTCAAATCTTTCCATTGTGCACGTTCACAGTTATTCATTTAATCACTACAATGCATCACAAGAGAAAATAATTGGTGTTATTGAAAGCATGAATTTACAGCAACACGTGGTCAAAAATTCAGACAAGTTGTGTGTTCACGTGGAAATGAAGCCTGTGCACCAAACGGCTGTCTTTTTTTCCATGACCAAAAAAAAGTTTGATTTCTCAAATATGTTGCCGAGTGTGGCTATTCACAGCTGACAGTTGTTGACAGTTGTTCAGGTTTTATGCTCCCGGCTCAGTGGGCGGCACCTGTTTGTCCAGGAGATCTTGAGCTGTGTGAGGCGGGTGGAAGGACAAGCATGGCAACGCAGACACTGATATATTAAGTGTCCCAGAGTCATTTGCTCCACTTTTGTAACTTGGGAAGCAGCTTTGACAATAAACGAATGTATTCATATTAGAATTAATATCATGAAGTTCAGTCAAAACTCACGTTCCAAGCTTTTTGTCCTGAACACACACAAGGAGCCGCAAGCAGACTGATTTTCAACCGTCATCTTTTGAGCAGACTTTTATCAGTGTCCTCCACTTTTTCATGCCCTTCACGATATGAGCCCCATCAGCAACATTTCTCCAGTTGTGCTGATGTTGCCGTCTTGTGCACTTTTTCTCATAGTCGTCCGGCTGTTGCCTTGACTCCTCATAAACGGTCACGACTACACAGCCTCCAGTCTGTATATTTCTATTTGTGAGCAGCTTTGCACTGACTGCTCATGGTTAAAACTGGCCGTGGTTAAAGGTGGGATAAGAAGCATTTTCTAGTGGAATGTGAATTAAGTAGCAACTTTTGCCTGAAGGACGACATGTGCATGGATTTACAGAGCTGACATTTCTGCATGTGGTATTTCGCACATTAGCTTCAGGCTTAATCCCACACAAATGTCCATACATGAGACCCCTGTACTTTCAGATAACTGAGTATTGATCAATGAATTGACTGACTGACTGATTGAATAGACTGACTGAAAATTGAAATAAATCTGTAGAACTGTAGATAATGTCTACAGAGTGGTTCTCCACTCCACTCTAAATCAGGCCTTTTTTAAGCCAGTGTGTGTGTGGATGATTTATGCATCATGATGTCTGGTGGCCAATATGAATCCGTTTGGAAATGACAGAGGTGTAAACTGCTGTGCAGGAAGTGTTGCATAGGCTGTTTAAAACATGCGGCATTCAGGTGTCCAAGAAAATGTGAGCCAGCGAACTGGTTTCCAGTCCTGATCAAACTAAGAAGAAGCTGTTGACCAATTCAAGAGTTGGGTCTATGACTGGACCTACTTCGCTCACAATCTGCTTCTCTTTGCTACCATACTGGTCGGAAACATTTATGTTTTGCTCAAGCAACAATGTTCAACATCGTGTTCGACTGCCAGTCATCATTTGGTTTCCGTCGGTTACCTGGCTGCTCAGGTGCTTCTAAATGACTTGGTTGAGGTCCCGGCAAAATTGGTTCCTGAACAAAAACAATCATCAGATCTGTCAGCACCAAAGGAACTGAGAACACAAATGAAAGTTTCTACATGAGCAATCGCTGATTTCGGGCGACAGCCTGTTTGAGCCGTGTGTCTCCGCTCTGCTCCCACCTGGATCATGGGTCTGCCGCACTCCACTGTGGCCATTTTGTGGCATTTCTTGTGCACAAGCAGTTTGCAGTTGATGCATTTGTAGCCTTGTCGACCAAGACCCCAGATTCGGTCGGAACAGATGGCACAGTGGGCTCGCTGGTGGAGAAATGGACAGAGGAAAGTCACCATGGGGCAAGGGAGGAGATGAAACAATGCCTGTGTGAAGGCCGGACCTCTGGAGAGAAAAACGGTCGAGAAGTATCAGAGCGACTTCCAGCAGGCCAGGAAACCGACAGACCATCGGACTGCTCGAGTCCAAATACAACTCAAGTTACTGTGGCTGCGCGATTGATCGTTAAAAAATTGCCATCTCGATTTATACTTGTGGGAGATCTTGTTTCAAAATGACGATTTAAAAAGAAAAAGAAGAAAAGACGCATTTAGATGCAATGTCAGCTGTCGCAAAGTTGATGAGCTGCAGTAAGTGCAAAAAATATATTTATGTTGGAAAACAGGTAAGAAAATCGTGATCTCAATTCAAAGTTAAAAAAAAACCCAACAAAAAACCCACCAACAAAGCGGATTCTCATATTTTATCCAGCATCATGCAGCCCTACAAATGGCCAATGGCCATCTGCTCAAGCTCTCTATCGCAGCTCCCCATGTTCAGTATCTTGATGCTGCTTGTGACACGTTATCATGTATGTGACAAAAAACTATACCATCACTCGTCACAGCATTGTCATGACAACACGAGTCTCCTCTCCCTGGCCAAATTCAAATCATACAACATGTTGTCAGTCAGGATGTCATGATGCATGGTGAGAAGTTCACAGACTGATGCACTGCTGAGAGAACCAATGCTCTCCTTCCTTCCTTCACATTGGGTGAACACAGAAGCAAATGGACAGATTGCTGGTGTACCAGCAAGAACAGCATGAGCGAAAGGTGGGGCTCATCAGGTGGTGGGATGGTTCAGTCTCGGTTTGGCTCTTCTTTTCTACAATCTCAGCAATGCTTCCTCATTCTGTCACCATGTCAGCAACCCTTTCCTCTCCAGCCTGCATTTAAGACACGGCAGCACCCTCTGGTGAGTGAACTAAAGAATAATGAAGAATAAGATTCCAAATTTCAGGAACAATTTTCCTGACACATGAACATTTTCCTGCATCATGACACCCCGAGTTAAAGGTTTAAACATCCTTTAAATGGTCACTTTAAAGGCATACAGAGGCCTCACCCTGTTGAAACGTTTGGCCTGGAAGGCGTGACCACTTGCATAGTAAAGCTTCCTCCAGCGCCGAGCTCCACGACGATATATCGACTCTGTGAGGGGAAGAAAAGAGGCAGAACAGCTGAACCTGGATCCATGCGCTTCATGCTTGAAAGGTGACTTTGAAACTGCTTGGCATCAAAAGACGGATTTTTACGACCAACCCATTTTAAAGTAAACATGCAACATTTTTGTGCCCTTTGCATGAGCTCAAAATGAAGTCAACTTAACATCATTTCTTACAGCACTTTGATAGCAACCACAACTGGAGGACAATGTTGTGCGAAACTACAATCACATTGAAAATCAAATAAACTACTAACAAAATAAAAACTAAAAACTAAAAGACCCAAAACATTTATAGAAAGATGAGTCCTTAAGACTTAACCCTTGTGACTTATGGGCACTGAGCAAACAGTTCAATGATACTGTAACAAAAAGCTCAACACGTGATCTGCGGAGTAGCAGTTCTGTTCATCTCATTCAGGTTTGAACCTCTGCTCGGCCTTTGAGCAGGAAAACTGGGGACTGGTTTCACCTTGGAGCAATAAGTAACAAATCCGGGATAGTTTACTCTTTGACCTTCTCCTGTCTAAGACCTCTGCTTGAACCTTGAGCATGAGACTGAAGCGTGAGACAGTGCATCCACCAAACATCACCTTCTCCACATTGTTCTCTCACAGCCTTATCTTAGAATGAATGTGATAGAATGCTTCCCCCTCAAAAATCCAGACGTATTATCCTCAAAAATAACATGAGCAAACAAGATTTGACTCACTGTCTTCTCCTGGACACGGCATGCCAGGTTTCTCTGGTACACATGGGAACACTGGAAAGCAAAAACACCACTCGTTTTAGCCATCATGGTGAGCACGTTCGTATGCCGCTTAGAAAATCACAGCACAATAACAGTTCGACCTGCATGCAGAAAAAAAGCCTTCTCATCCAGATGGACACTCGATCGAACCTTTTTTGGTCTTATTTGTGAACCAATAAATTATCAAGAGATGACAAAGCTTGCTGTTGGTGGCTACTGCAATGTGTCATTTCGCAATCCAAAGGACCCAACTTCACATGCAAATGGCATCAACCATAACACATTGAAACCACCCAGAAACAAAAGTGGCCTTGTCTTTCAGTGTCGAGTTGTGGACCCTCGGAGTAAATCACATGATAGAAATGTGATGGTGCTTACAGTGATTGACTGTGTTGCTACAGAGGGGTCAGTCATGCAAAAAGAAGCATCTGTGATCAGGACCACAGGCGTGGATCTGTGTGGTGGTTCAAAGATATGAGCATGTGTGAAACTGATTTCTTACACTGGAAAGTATTTGTTTAGTTCTTAATGTTAGAAAACCACAGCGCGAAAAAAAATATACAAAGGCTGAAAAAATACAATTTTTGCTAAATGATTTGTAATTCGCTTTGGTCACAACAGATTTTTCAAACAGGTATTGAAAAAAGAGATCATTGCTCAGGAACGCTCAGTCTTGAAGTGAAGGTATCTGAGCAAAAAGTTCTTCAATGTTGGCCAGTGGCAGGTGGGCAGTGTTGGACTCTTGGCATCCACTCCCCAGGGCTTTTCATGAGAATGTAGGATTGCTTAGTGGCTGGATGAAGGCCCTGAAAGAACACAGCAAGCCTAACCCAATTCCCTGAAGGCTGAGCTTCAGTGGAGTGGGCAGAAAAAACTGCAGGTTTGACCTGATGCTGAACAAAACACAGCAGCAAATCGACAGAAAAGAAACAGGGAGGAGAGATCCTTAAAGCTTAGTTATTGTGATGAAAGTGTGTCTTTGAAAAGCATCCAGGCTCACCATGGATGATCAGCTCCGAGTCTTTGTTGAGTTCATAAAGACGCAGAGCTTCCTCCAACTCCAGCTGAGACGACACAGTGCAGGGGTCCCCTGGCAGCACAAGACAGAAGAGGTGTGAAACGTCTTACGTCCACTAACAAATGACACTTCTATCCCAGATACTAGGTGTCCTCAAAATCAAATGCATTCTGTTGCATGGCTGGGCTCAAGGCATGGGGGACGTTTGGTCATCAGTCAGCACAGCAGTTGAGCATGGAAATCTACATTTGTAAACATTTGTAACAGACGCGGTTCAAGTTCACTTTGGGGTCGTAGCCATGTCACTCGGCAAGGTCTTGGATTCGTGGCACACAAGCATGGCATTTTTGTGGTGCTTCATCAATCTTCTGGCCCATGCCAAGAATCTGTTGTTAGAACATGCAGCTCTCAGTCAGCGTGATATTCTGACAAGTCATGTGCGTTCAACCAACATCAATAAGGGTGCTGTAAGTAACTGTGCTCGTGAGCACTCGAGTGCCCCCCAAAAATCAGAGAAGGCGCTGGCCTTGTCTCTGAACGTGAATGCAGCTCCATCGTCAAAGTGGGGCCAGTAGAACAGCTCCAAGTCATGTTGTCACTCGTTTGTGAAAATGCAACACTCAAAGCACATTTCTGTTCTCTGTCCGAGTTTATCGGACGGTTTCCACCAGGTCATTAGCTTCGGCATGCTGAGCTTCGCTGTCATCCATGTTAATCAGTTGCATGTTTGCAGGGAGCTGCAGGAGGAGAGTTCACTTGGATGAACGCATGAACCGTCAAGCCCCGAACTAAAACGCGAATGTGCATTCGGGTCGGCACCAATCAGAACATCCAAAGAGTGTCTGACCATCGTAAGCTCCGTGCACCCCTGTGATGCAAGTACCTGTGCCATGTCATGCTCTACATTAAAGTGTGAAATATGGCCTACAGTACCTTAGACGTAATTCACTCAACTTTCTCTCTCTCTCTCTCAATACATATACATACAAATCCATCCACACACACACACAAAAAGGAGTAGAATAAACAACCACAGGGTGCGTCGAACTGACCTTCCTCGTCTATCCACTTCATGGTGAAGAGCTGGTCGTTGTCCATGGAGCACATATCTCTGACCTCGCCGTACAGGCCCTCATACGAAATGGATGGTTCGAAATGTGTGATCATGATGTCCCTGCAGGAAACAGGAGATCAATCAAGAGTTCAAAATCGGACCGTGAACACAATGGTCCCAGACATCGAAAAGCCATACAACTGCGCTCGATTGAGTTGTCAATCCAAATAATGAGCTCGAGCAAGACCACACTGGCCATTAGGTGGACTGCTTGTACGGATCACTCGTCGATGTACAGTATGACAGGGATCTGTGAACAGGTCAAGGAATCAAAAGAGGTGAGCTAGTTAAGTCGTTGTCGGTCAATAACTTAGTTGTGTACATGTGTGGGAGCCTTTCCGCGAAAAGACCATGACAAACCAACATAGAACGTCCTCAACCTTTGAACCTTATTAAAAGCACATCCACTCTGTGCATCAGGCTTATCTTTGCTCAAGAAAGAGTCGAGGGGTTTTGGTCGACTGGTCACCGATTGTTTTTGCGATTGGTCGACTAGTCAGATCATACGCTAAATGTGGCTGATCTTACATACCCATCATTTGTTTCCAGCTGGAAGGGTTTAAGTTTGTGCTCAGTACAAATAAACATAATTACAATGACTGTTCACTTTCAATGAACTTTGCAGCTTGTAGCAACCACCAATTGTTGAAATGCAGCGTAAAGTACAGCCGTGTAAAATAAGGACAAGGCGCTGTCCTCAAGAACACAATCAATCATAAAATCACAATCGTTATAGGTTGTTACAAATGTTGCGCCTTTTTAATGACAATGCATCTGCATGGGACACATCTTCCACTGCTGGATCTTGCAAACAAGAAACTTGCATTCCATTACACCTGAAAACATGCTGTGAATCAACAAACACGCAACAGAAACTGCTCAAATGTCAGAAAACTCCAGTTGTTTATTCATTCCAAGCTGTTTCCAAGGACTCTAGTACCAGGCAATGGCACCATGAGGACAAGCCAGTGACAGGCGGAGACACCGACAAGCTGACAGCAGACAGCTCACACCAGGACTGACTGACGGCAAACACGTAAAAGAGCAGAATGAACTTCAAGAGAAAGTATACTACAAAACGACACATCTGAAACACTGCTGTCGGACAATGACATCGCCATGGATGAAAAACCTGGATGAAGAAGAAGATACTACAAAGTTTAAACACGAAGGAAATGGTGCACTTCACAAAATAGACGGCAACATGAGCAAAGAACTTTGGGAGTGAATATTGAGGTACTGAAGACTGATACGTCGCTCCGAAGAGCAAGTGGCACCAACTCAAAAAAATGCCGGAAAAGGAAGAAAAAAAAAGATGTACAAGTCACACTGAACAATATGCCGCATCTTGGGGGGAAACTGTTTGGAGTAAATTTGAAACCAACAAGACACATTTTTTCTTGAAAGCCAGCTTCAGTGGAGTGGGCCAGTTTTACTCGCCTCCTGTCCATTCAAGAAAGTGTTGTGTTGGGTTTTCTTGACAATCTAGCTGCAAGCGATGCCTCGACCCTCCTGTAATCTGTTGCCTTTGTGCTGGGGGGGGGGGCCGCCCCATCCCCCCAGAATGGGGACCACTGACATGGGTATCACGCTGACCTACAACCTCTCAGCCCCTAGCGTCTCACTTCATGACATCCAAAAGGCTAATGACAATTTAACATTAGGGAAAATTATGCACCTTTTTTTTCCCCCATCACTGTACAGTATGTTGGGGGTTTATTTACACTTGAAGGAAGGCCAAACACATTTTGTTTCCCCAATACTTAAACTGATGAAATGTCCCTGAAATTAGAAGCAAATGGAAAAGTACGGACCTCAGTCAGATCACGCCACAGCAAACCTGCTTTCAGTAGTCGAGCAGTAGCAGTAGTTGTAGAGTTGGAATTCTTCTTTTTTTTAGAACGCAATTATCAATTTGAAGCTGTTTGACAAACAGTTTGTTTGCTATTTCTATAGTTTTAAAAAATATTGTACATTTTCCAATAGCAACATTTTGTTGGTGCACATAATTGCCATCTAATGTAACACTTAATGTCTGAATAAAGGGATACAAACATGCTGCTTTATTATCAGTTCATTGAATAATTATTGAAAAATCATTGACCAATCATAAAATAACAGTTTCTTGAACATACCTGCTCAAGCACAACTCTTCCCACTATGCACAGTTGCCACACACAAGCCAAACAATGTTGACTTTATTGACCAACTGCGTGGTCAAGGTGGAGAGGCTCGGTAACAGGGCCAACAGCAAGGCTGCGAGTGAACAATTGATCAACTGTTATCCTCAGTTTGTCACACTGCTGCAGCAGCATGTGCTTGCAGAAACACACTGGGAACGTATCTTTGCATTTCTTTCCTAAGGTCTGATGACACCAAGAGTCCTCATGAACCAGCGTCTTCAAATACAGCTGAGAAACAACATTTTTGGTCCTCACTGAATGGACGGTGGTGACTCCAGAGGGCGTGACACTCCCCCCTCCAACGTCACAGCCATATTCTGAAGAAGGCTCAGTCAGTTGTTGTGTCTGAATGCAGCCTGGGAAAATGCTCAAACTGACAGTTTTTTCGTTATTTTCTGTATTAATCAGAAAAAGCGTGATTCATTTTTCTTTTCCCTGCAACATTTGCCTCATTTTAGCGGTACTGAGATGACTCGCAGGCCAAGGTGGGACACCATTCGGATGAGAACAAACTAACTGATTGCAGCCATGCTGGGCCGAGTAAGGCAGAGATCGGATGGTTTACGAGTCAGAGATTAAAGCTTTAAAAAGCGATCATTTCCATTCTGGAGATTTTTACTGCATTCGTTCAAGAAAGTCACCAATGCCTGACAGCTGAGGAGTAGAAACTGATCGTCCAACATCTTTGATCGTTCTTGTCTGAAAACCAAAGTAACGTCCTGCGTTTTGCTAAATCTACCCAGAAAGAGCAATCAATTGTGCAGCAGCTGAGCACATATGCATGCCCAGGCCACCTGACCTGACGTCCAATCTCTGCAGACAGGGACGTGGCAGACAGGCGATGACTGCAAATCAAATCAAACAGTATTGTTTCGGTAGTGCTGTGAAAACAACTGCCTTATTGCATACCAAAAGCAGAGGCCATTAGTCCTTCCCAGCAACTTTACTCTTTAACAACATCGTGGAGATTCCTCAAGAACGTCATGAATATTTGAAATGCATTGCTCAGACAGATAACAAGGAATGATGAAGCCACACGACAGG
Source organism: Malacoctenus gilli (assembly GCA_032164315.1). Classification (NCBI taxonomy): domain Eukaryota; kingdom Metazoa; phylum Chordata; class Actinopteri; order Blenniiformes; family Labrisomidae; genus Malacoctenus; species Malacoctenus gilli. The sequence continues at coordinate 26,477 of JASSRZ010001808.1, forward strand.
GTTATTGAGGTGTGTCGCAGAGCTGTCGAGAAAATACAACAGGTCTGGTGGAGGCTACTTGTGCTACACGTTTTTCAAGTCCTGGCTGGCTTCCAACCACAGGCCTTAAACAGACAGACAGCAGGACAGGGAGTGTCATGCAAACACCCGAGTGGCCGACGATTTTCCTCAACACGTTCAAGGGCAAAACCAAAACTGATGAACCTCCTCTGCCAGGACAATGATCCGAGTCACTGACTTGGTATTGCAACAATCAAGAGCCCTGACGGGTTTATTTTAAGTTGTGTGACACTCAGTGTTTTACTACAAGGCTTGCTCTGATTTTGTTCCTTTAAAATTTGTGATCAAGTTTGTTTCTGCAATGGTGATTTTATCAACTCTCTCTCAGAGGACACGCTTTGGTCCAAACAGGGCAGACTTCCTTAGACCTTCGGTAATGTCCATCAACTGCCTCCTGGAAGAAAATGTTGTATACATCTATTATACATAACACATTATGAGCGACTGCTGGTGGATGTTTTTCATGAGCCGAGACTGAGAGTAAAATACATTTTGCAGAGGGAAACAAGACAACCCTTGTGTTGATGTTGACAGGTCAGTTAGTATGAACATCTTTTATTTTATACACCGAGATACTAAACGCCACTAAATTGGAGGATGGTGTTTTGCCTTGGCCTCTACTCATTTAGTAAACACTGAATATGGAAGGGCCATAACGAATTTAGTGGTCCTAAAGCTTGACTCAACTGTCGGAAAACTGAATATTTACCCTAACCCTGATGTAAAAAAACGAAAAACAAAACAGACAACAAATTTGCATGGAATGAAGGAACCAAGTAATGCACTTTATCACTTTGACAAAACTGTGTGCCAAAACTGAATGAATTCATGGCAGTTAATGGTTCCTAAAAAGCCTCAATGGTCATGCAGATACAAAACTATGGCAAAACCCTATCCAGGTGAACACTATCCAAGTGCAGTCAGTATAAAGCAGCTTATGTGAGATGTGGTTTACTGTTTAGTTTGAACACCAAGAGAGAAATAAAAAGGCAAAAATTTGCTACTCACTAACTTCAGAAGAAAATGAGAGCAGTTATTTCTGGTTGTTCTGTGGTCCAATCATGAAAGCCAACAAAATCACATCATTGAAGTTCTGCGTTTTCTTTTATTCCGCCAGTATTGTTTTGAGCTGTTCGTACCACTTGGACACCCTGGAGGTAGCAGACTTTACACATCCAACGCGTGTAAACTCTCCAAACTGCCACTGGAATGTAGAAGTAAGTCAATCAACAGCAAAGAGTCCAAGCTGCTTCGCACCTGAGCTCCCTGCTGTTAGCTGGTGATACACCAGAAAGACTTCAAAACATGACACCACACTCTGTTTACAACCATAACCCGAACAAGCTCAATGTGAACGACATGAGTCTTCAAAAAACCGGCGCAGGCTCTTGTGCTCGTCCCACGCCTGGGTAGTTTCACCTTTCTGTTTGGTCAAATGTACCGAAACCTGGTACACAAATTAGCCAATCGTTAGCTGACTTAGCTAACGCTAGCCAACTGTTAGCCCGTTTAGAAATCGGAAACAGTTGTTGGTCTGTGGCAAACACTGGCAGTACGACAGAAGACAGTGTGAGTTCTTACCCTTTATAATAGGCTTTCACCCGGACTTGGTGGGAATTCTCACCGGGGTGGGACATGGTACTGTCCCGCAACGTCGGCATCCTAAGCTCAGCCGCGGACAATCCAACTCACCAACAACCCCTTTTCTTGGTTTGCCCTTTCCTTAAACACCGCACCTCAAACACTGTGTTTTGATGTTCCGTCGACTAACAAAAAAGGCAAAGCGGTGAAAGCCCCCGAATGTTGTTGATATTTTCTTTCTTCAACCAGCATAAATAATATCTTAACTTTAGGAAAAAACTTGGGTGATCCGCCAAACAACTCCCTACTGCAAAGGCCAAACGAAGGACGAGTCCATTATTGGAATGCACAGGGGGCACGGTAACTTCGAATCATTGTTGAATTTGTTCAAAGATAAAATAAAATTGCGCTGGAAATCAAAAAGTATTATTCTACAAATATTGTTTCGATGATGTATGATGAAGCAGGGAAATGGATCGAGAACGCCAATAGATTTCAATATGTCTCTTATCAGGACCCCGACCGTACCAACGGAAGCTTTTGGTGGAGGTGAGTGCTGCATTTACGTTCAAACCTTTACGCTCGGAAATATATAAACCCTGAAGACGAGTACGCCATTCAAGTGCACTGGCTCGGAAACAACAGCAAAATGACCCCTAACAAAGGCGGAAGCTTTTTGAAACGTAATTGTAGAAAAGGGGAAACTACAGCCGTGGTATACAAATGAGGAGCAAACACAAATGAGGGGTTTCCAGTGTTTGAAGTTGAGGCAGTACACCAATCCAAATAAAAAATGAAGAAGACATTTTCTACGATATATCTGTCCTTAGAGACATAACATACAAAGTCAACTTTGTTGTTTTACACAAAAGGAAAGGCAGACAAAATATGTCACTAATGATCAACAACGATATTTCAAATAAGATGTTCAGGATCTTCATTAAAGTAGACCCATGATGCTTTGGCCATGTGGCAACCTTCATCTTGAACAAAAAAAACTGTTAAAGGGAGGGAATGAATGAATGAATGACTGAATGAATGAATGAATGAATGAATGAATGAATGAATGAATGAATTAATTAATTAATTAATTAATTAATTAATTAAACAAACTAGGGTTTACAGAGTCTCACTCAGCGTTCAGACATAAGACTTTCAGACTGATTGCAAATATCTTCAATGATATAAAAAAAGAAAAATGGAATGCAGAAAATG
>JASSRZ010001937.1:1950-15604 GCA_032164315.1 Malacoctenus gilli
CCCCCCCCCCCCCCCCCCCCCCCCCCCCCCCCCCCCCCCCCCCCCCCCCCCCCCCCAGAGAAAGCACAGTCAGTACAGGCTGCCAACGTCCAGGCAACAATGCACGAGTGAGCAACACTAGGAAGAGGCGAGTGGTTAGCGAGAGGTAGGCTTGGGGGTGGGGTGGGGGGGAAATGCGGCAGCGTGCGTCAAGAGGAGAAACGGAAGGAAAAAGGAGCCCCCACACCAAGTCTGACTTAGCCGGAGCATTAAAAAGGCATTACAGAAGTCTGCTCCCACCGCACGGTCTCAGACCCTGATTACCAACAAAGGCCAATTCATGCCCCCTCCCCTGCCCCCACCCTCTTGCTGTGGTCACATGTGTCGACCGCTGCCAAAGCCTAATCAGAGAGGCACCTTTGGCCCTAAAGCTTCCATGTTTGCTAATATTGCCAGAGCAAGTGGAAAAGCAGCGTTGCTCGACATTTTTTGGACCACCACTCGGCTAGCGGCGTCAATCTGTTCCAAGTGGGTTCCCAACCAGAGGTGTATCCGAACAGAAGTCCTGTTCCAGTGCAGCCAAGTCAAACTCGCGTCTTCTTGCTGGGTGATTATCGACGCTCTGGAAGCCCGTGGTTCCCAACCATCCTCACTTCCTGGAAGAGCTACAGACTCTTTGTCCGAGCTCCTATTCGCTAAAACTTTCACATAAAGTCAAACCCTGATCAACAAAGCAACTTAACGACCAACAGAAACAGGAGCCTTCAGAATAAAAGCATATGGCATTTTTTCCCAAGTCTGCTCTGAGTTCTAAAAAGTATCTTACTCTGGTATTCATTGGCAACTTTAAAGCAGGGAAAACTTCAGCCCCCCCGTGATCTCTGGAGCCTCCCCACCACTGCTCCAATGCATGCCGTGCATTGTGGGGAGGGGGGGTCCATAGCAGGGCTACCTATTGGTCTCGTGGCGCTCAGCACAAGTGATGGGCTGCGTCCTAAAGTGCTCGCAGATCTTTCTACTCTGCCCAGGCTGGATATATTGCCGGGGTCCCTGGCCCCCGTCCCCCCTCCACGGGGCCTCGCAGTTGCCCTTCAGCACCCAGTCTGCTTCGGGCTCATCGCAGAGGGACCGTCAAAAAAAAGAAAAAGGGGGAGGGATCGGTTTGAAAGCCAACCCAGGAGACAGCGAATACAGCTTGGTGGGGGGGGCAGAGAGGGTGAGACGGCAAGAATGGACACTGCTACCCAAGCAACCGTGTTACAGACTCAAGTCCAAGTCTGGTTTGAAACAAGCAGGGCCATGCAGATGTAGTAACAGTCAAAACACACACACACACACACACACACACACACACACACACACACACACACACACACACACACACACACACACCCCAGTTAAGTCACAGCGTCACTGAAGTGGACAAAACAGGCGTCGTACTGTAGGAAGCTTTGTGTGAGGCGATGAATTCGCAAGTGTCATTGCGAATGATTAGAGGCCGGGCCACAAAGTTCTGCTATCAGTGCAGAAGCGGACTTAGTCATTGTGGTTAGTTGCTTGCCAGCCAGGCGGCGTGAGGACATGCGCGTGGGTGCAGGCCCTCGCGCAGCCACCTACAGCTCATTCTGGCGAGCCGTTGGAGGGGTGGTGGTGGTGGTCTCCATGTAGGAGTGCCTGAGCTGGGCGACCGACACCCTGGGATCCTGGCAGCTCTCCCCATTGCCAGTGGCCTCGCCCTCCCGGGTACCCTGCAGGCTCCTGGCTGCCCGCGGTTTCCCGGAGTCTCCTGTCGAACGGATCAGGCCTGCGCTGGAGGCAGAGCTCCCCGCACCAACGTGCGTCGCTCTGGGCTGGACGTGGGTTTTGGCGAGCCCTCGGTGGACGTATAAAGCATTCTCCCGCTCCCTGGGTATGCCCTCCACTTCCTCCCACCTGGCTCTGGATCTGTGACCTGCTCTTGTGGCCTCCTCCGCCTCCTGCTCCCTTGACTGGCTGAGACCCTGGAACCGGCCTAGCTCCTCGTCCCCGCTCCGGGGGTCCTCGGTGCTCCTCTCCCTGCGTTGGCTCTCAGAGGGCAGGACGGCCTTCGTGCTCTTCAGAGGACCCTCCGTTTTGGTGTCCCCAGTCTCCTCGCCCTCTTCCTCCTGGACCTCCTGCTGCTGCTGTCCTCCTCTGGCTGTTGGACCAGAGGCCATGGACAGGTAACTGGGGTAACCTCCCGCTTCCTGTCCCCCCTGAGGGCCCGAGCGAGCAGCCTGTGCCTGGGGCTGTGGTTGGGCATGGGCCTGCTGGGGGCCGGCCAGGTCCCCGTGGTAGTGCACCAACGTCTGAAGCTGGTGCTGAAAGAGCTGGCGGTGCGGTTGCACGTCGCCACCGTGTCCGAGGTCCGGGCTCCTCTGGCGGCCCTCCTCCCTGGCAAGCCGCTCCCTAACTCTGATTCTTCAGGGAGACAAAGCAGTGATTACTTTCGGTCAGGCGGTACCAGAATGGACAGTGCCTCTCTCACAGGCCACTATTGTGCCTGATCAAATAGTACAGATAAACACCGCATGGAGTTCCTTCTCTGACACAGAGGATCATCCGGGTGTCCTCGTTCAAAAAACTGGTGCTTTACATGACAGCTACCAAAATAAAAGCTCCTCCTCTGAGCATTCTGACCTTTGATGGCACAGCGCTAAAAAGGCAAATGATCATCTGTTAACAGTGAAGTTTTTAGTTTACTTTTACAAATGTGGCTCCATAAGTTAAGTGATATCACCTGAACTACACATGAACAGAGCACAATGCTGTCATTTTGGTGCTTGTGATCCCAAAGATCTGCCTTGATTTGATGTGTGGGTGTAAAAAGCTGTCACGTTTGCCTGCTTTTTAGGGAATTCCTGAAGAAATTCTGCAAAAAACACCAGTGTTTACTTAAAATGACTTACTGACATCAAGTAGTATTTGAATATCACTTACTTACACAATTCGCACCTCCCTTCAAACCGTTTGACCACACAGAGATTAAAACTGAGCACAGCATCAGGAAGATGAGCGAGAGGTTATGGTCGGAAGCAGAAAGAAGAAGGGGAAGATGATGATGATGATGATGATGATGATGATGATTATGGTGTCAGCTGACTGACGAAGCTCAAACCAGCAGAGATTTTTAAATATCCTTATTTATAAAACAAATCAAGGAGCCAAAACTTGGCAGGTATGATCAAGTTAGGACAGAGTAATAAAAGGAGGTGGAGACTGAATGGTGGTCACGAGGGGATCAGTAAACTGGGCCCGTTTAAGTTTAAGAAGCAATGCTCAAAAATAAAAAGGGGGGAGGGCTGGTGAGATTGGGTTAAGTTCAGCTGAATGGGAACACGGTGAGTGATTCAGAGTGGCGGGGCAGGAGGGCAGCAGGGGTGGTGGGACTCGACCTCCCCGGATTGTACCTTGATGGCCAGTTGATGGGAGAGTGGGTGTCGCCCTCGGCGTCAGTCTGCAGGAACCAATCAGTGCTATGTTTGGCTCTGGCGCTGCACCAATGTGAAGCCAGCAGGGAGACATGTGAGTGAAAGAAGGTTTCGGCAGGCAACAGTGCTGCTTCAGACAGGGGCGGGGTTGGGGCTTCCTCCTCACATTTCAAACATCAGACCTCTAGCAAGGTCCCATAAATACACCCCCCCCCCCCCCACACTCAAACATCTCACTCCTGGAGTAGCTACAGAACACAGCTCTTAATAACTGCAGGGAGCCAGGTCCCAAAAAAGCAACACACACAGACAGGTCACTGACAGCAAAAACCCAGGATGGAGGCGCGGCGCTGTTAACTGGGAGCACGGGAGTCACCAAGCGGAGTCTCGACAAAGGGTGCCTTATTTCAGCAAGCAGACGCCGAGGAGAGAGGCCAATTTCACACCGAATGAGCAGGACGAGTCACGCTGACCCTTCGAGAACACAATAGGAGCCGACAGTTTCAGGGGCCTCTGCCCCATCCTGCACAGATTTGCATTATTAGAAATGGGACCGAGCCTCGTGGAGGGGGGAGGGGTGCCCACATCACAAATCGGGGTCATTTTCTAAGTGGCAGTTTTTTCCTGCGTGCTTAATTTTCTAACTTTGTGCAACGTGATGCCCGTCTTAGTAAACCATAACTCGACATGATGCAGCGTTTTAGGTTTAACGCGCTGTCGTGCTGCTTAATGTTACACGATACACACAAAGCTAAATGCTGCTTTATTAAACATTAAATTATGTGCTACGACACAATGCTACGCAATACAATGCTGTGCAGAGCAACCCAACGCTGACATTAGATACACCATGAAACGGGATTGATGGGTGATCCAACGTGACTTGATACCAAATGCAACATTATGCAATTCATAGATGCTTTTACTGTGATGCAACGTGACACACCGAGCAACTACAGAATATCATACGACGCAATGTGTGAGCAAATCCTACATCGGATGCACTTTTGTACATTCACGCTGATCATTTCACCTGCTTTAGACAGAGACGCTGCATCTTCCTATTTCCTAGTTAGGAGTAAATATATGTAGGAGAATCTCGTTCATTGACACGCTTCTCTTTGGAATCAACAGGACATGTGAAGAAGAAAACGAGCCTCTGGCACAGTGGAGGTGAACCAGGATTGGCGCGAGGCGCTCTGATGACTGACAGAATCTGGAAGTCTCTCAAAGGCAGATGTGGCAGAGTGGAGTGGAAAGACGGCAGGAAAGGTCAGAACAGTCAAAAGTGTGTGGGGGGGGGGGGCTTCTTTCTGATCAGACCCAGCTGTGGGTCAGAAATCCGACAGGTGGGCCGCCAGGTAACACAACATCCAGCACTCAATCGACGATGACACACACGCACCACGGGCAAGTTTTGAAACCTGAGGAGGAGAACGAGCAACAAATATGAAGGCGCAATGCTCAGGGGAAAAAAAATCATGGAGGGGCAGGTGTAGAGACACTGGAGGGGGGCAGGGCTGCAGCCTACTCCCGAGGTGGGCATGGCCATTGGGACAGAAGAACGTGTATACGCTGAAACGGAGAAAATAAGCACTCCTCTCGATGAGCAACAGATTTATCAGATGAATCTCTTAAAGAAACAGTCATTCTCTCTCCAGAGGAGTTTTATTATCAGTACAGCCAAAGCACTAGTGTGGAATCAGAGATATTGAAGATTCATTGGCTGGTCTGGGACCTTCATTTACCTTATCAGATTCGCTGCTTTTATTAGCTTTTCATGCTTGGGAAACGACTCCCTTTGATGCTTGAGCAACGCTCGCCAATTTGAAAAAAGTCACCAATGGAATCTTGCAAATAAAAGACACGAAACACAAACATTTGGTGCTGGATGTTCCAGCTTGAGGTCACGGAGAAGGTGGGAGGTGGGGGAGCTGCGCGTCGGAAAACGCTCGGGTTACCTGACCCGCAATGACGCAACGCAAGCCAAAACCTTGAGAGGGGGTTACCTTGGATATGTTTTGATGGGGGGGAGGAAGGGAAGGGGTCAGTGTGACAGAAAGTACTGCCACAGTAAAAGAAGCTGACAGGAACAGACCTCAGAGAGGGAAGAGAGAGCCTGGACACTCACCCCTGTCTACTGAGGATGTTGTGGGCCTGCTGCTCAATGAACAGGTCGCCGGGCGACACCCTGTGTTTGAGCGAGCCCAGTGACGGGTGCTGGCCCAGCTTGGGCGAGCTGGGCGGCATCCCTGTGATGGCGCCGTCCTTGGCGGGCACTCTGGCCGAGGAGGAGGACAGCGACGTCACGTCCATGTATGAGGAGGAGCAGGAGGAGGCGGGGGGCTCGGGTGTGGCGACCCGCCGCTGGTTCTCCAGGTTCATCATCCGCTCCCTCTCCGAGAGCGAGTCGCCCTGTGGCTGTACCACGTCGTGGGCAGGCTCCAGGTGCCCCTGCATCACCGCCGCATGCCCAGACCGCAGGCCGGCGTCCGGCTCCCCCCTGCAGCGCCTCTCCGAGCCGTCTGACTCTTTGCGGGCTCGGCTGTAGCGGGAGGAAAGGTCCAGGTCCGGCTCCTGGTCCAGTGAGATGCCGTAGCTCTCCGCTAGCTGCCTGCGGCGCTCCGCCTTGTAGCGCGCGATGCGCTCCGCCTTGGATTCCAGGTCGGGGACGCCAGTGATGGACCCCAGACTGAGAGGGGGCTCCACAGGGGCCAGGGGCTGGGGCTCGTTCCTGTGTCGAGCTCTGGATTGTCGCTCTGGTGCTTTCAGTGGCATCTCGGGACTTTCGCTTCCCTCCATTCCGTACCGCTGCACTGCAACTTCAGAGAGAGCAGAAGAGGGGGGACATCAGGACACGCACACAGAGACAACGCTACGTGATCGGCGGCGGCGGCGGCGTGCCAATCTCACCGGGGCAGGGCTTGCACGGGTCGGAGGCCCTGGTGTATCTGGGCGTGTCCTCCTCCAGGAGCCGGTTTGATACCAAGCTGGGCAACAGGGAGGGATGCGCCTCGCTGTCGATGCCCTCCAGCCGCCGTGCGATACGTTCCTTCCTGCGGGGGAAGGCGACGACAGGATAACCTCAGGGGGGTCAAGCTGGTTTTGTTTTATCCGAGCTGACTGGTTAATTTTCAGCCCACCTGTTCATTTCCCAGTCGCTGGAGCTTGTGGTGATGCCTTCAAATCTTTTCCTCAGTTCAGAGACTTAAAAAAAGATGGGGAGAGCAAAGTCAACAGGTCAGAAAACACACAAAGGCCGTCAAACAGCAGCGCCCCACAGTGACCCTTCGTCAAACTCGGACACTTGCCGTCCAGCAAGACTGTCCTAGATCATTCCGGATCACATGATTTGTTTTTTTGGAGAAAAACAGCGCAACCGCTGTGCAGTCTGTGAAGCCTGGAGAAAAACTGGTTTTAGGCAAACCTTGACACGACTCCACCTGGCAAAAACAAGAAGGCTGCTGTTGCGCAAGCGCAACATTGCTAAAATAGGAAAAAAACAAAAAACCCTGGCAATGTTGACACTGTGCAGCTCATTTTCACCCCCCCCCCTCCTCCAAAAAAAGAGAAATAAACACCCCTTTGCTCACCTTTGGGGAGATTGGCCAAGAGGCTAACATCTATCTCCTTGGAAGTTTTGGCCGGGTCGTCTATATCATCGAGAGAGAATTCTTTCTGGAAGCTGGAGGGGGTGGGGTGGGGGGGGCAGAAGGAGAAACACCCAGTGTTATTGAGACTAGGGCAGAGCTGGTGGGAAGCCAGGCTTCCTTAAAGGACCAGCAGAGTGAGAGTGGCTGACTGGATCGGTCCCGATCAGATCATGCCACCGCCCGGGCTATTGAAAACACCGCCGGGAACAGGGCCCCCTTTGGAGCCTGCCGCCCAGGCCGGCGTGTCCCAGACCTGGCAATCGATCACCCCAACGCGGAGCCTACAGATTTTTGCCAGCTGATTTCATCCTGCCACATTGGTGTGTGTGAGAACACGGCGAGGTTTCAACCCATCACCCTTGCAGATCTGCAGCAAAACAACCCCCGCCACCTCTCACCCACTCTCAGAAAACATATTGAAGTCATTCAAGGACTAAATTCAAAACCGCGGAGTTTCAGCGAAGCCAAAAAAGAGCTGGCGGAGGGCTTCTCATGTGAGGAAACGGGCGAGAGTAGGGAAAACATGACTTGGTAGGATTTTGTGTTGTCCAGTCCAGCAACCGAGAAGCTGCGGAAAAGACGAACTGATGCACGCAGGCTGCCAGCTGGACTGGCTGCCCCTGCAGCATCATCCAGCATCCCAGGTTGTGGGGACTGGGGTGGGGGTAGGGTGGGGTAGCGATGTACTTGACAAGGAGCCAACGGCATGGTGCTGAGCAAAGCTGCGAATGCTGCAGCAGCAGCAGCAGCAGCAGCAGCAGCAGCAGCAGCGAAGTTTCACACTGCAGAGCAGCAGAACGAGCCTCATCTTCTGCCCTTTCGGTGAGGCTGGACCACCGCCAGACGGAAATGTGGAGAAATCATCAAAACAGCAAGTTCAGTCGGTTCTGTCGCTGCAACTTTGCGTGCCAACGTTAGGATTCACAGAGCAGTAGTGTCCCATCGTTCTGGTTCAGGGGACACACACTGCTCGTATTATCCCAGGTGGGCTGGATGTTAACTTAACATAACCAAGGGGTGGGCAAATCCTGGTCCTGGGGGGGCCGCAGCCCTGCATGTTTTCGATGTGTTCCTTCTTTAGGACACCTGAATGTTGACCTCAGCACGTGAGCTCCACCGGGGTGACGCAGCAACCTTACCTCAGCGCTCTCTTCTGGAGTAACCTGGGATTGCTGAGTTTGATGGGGATCTCACTCCCGAGTCCTGTGGGCAAGAGGGAGAACAAAAAACACAGATTCAGTCACATTGCTCTCCCAGCTCATTAACTCCGGTGGAGTGCGGGTCAGCAGTTTGAAGGTGTAGCAGAGTCATCCGCGTGCAGCTTCTTGGCACACAGACCCGTCCGTTCGGCTCGACTCCCAAGCGGGGGGAAACAAACCATGTGGAAGGAGCTCGCCGCCTGCCACGGTTGATCACGTCAAACTGACTTGGCCGGTCCAGTCGGAGCCTGAGCGCCACAACAGCATTTCAGAGTGTCACACGACAGGTTCCAGACAGATTTGCATCTCCACAAACACACACATCCCTGTGTGTGTAAAACACTGGGTGTGTTTGACGGAGGAGCGACCGCCTGAATCCCGTCACTGATCAGCACCGCTCCGACTGGTGTGCATACAGATTGAGGTCAGGATGTAAAATCTGCTATTTGTCGGGGAGAGTGGGTCAATAAACGCTGGTGATATAAACTCTGGGAACTGGTATTTGCTCCTCCTTCGCTGCAAACCTCTGATATCCAGCCTTGGCTGCCCCTTGGACCCCCCACCCGCTTGGGCGCCTGAAGCCGGGCGATTCCAGGTGGGACATGTGGTTCCGCTTCCATCCCCTCTGAGTTCACCTCCGGGCTGCCTTGCGACCCCCACCCCACTCCCTCCTCCCAGACTCCCTCCGGCGCTCCACTCAAAAAAAAGCCCCTAACCCTCCTCATCAATCCCCCCTCTCCCATTCCGGACCTGTTAGTCCATATTAAGAACATTTGGATTGAAGCTTTAAATCCTCCTACTTAAGCAAAACATCGGTTGAGAAGAAAGAAGGCTTATTTGCAGAGGGCGGTGTGCCGGGAGGTGTTCGGGGGGGGGGGTGTTGGTGTATTGCTTCAGCTGGGTGGAATCCAGGAGCGAGAGAAAGAGAAAACAGGCCTCATCATTCCCAGCGAGCCACGTCGGTTTAAACACATGATCGAGTAGACAGTCCAAAGTCAAACTGCTCTTGTCGAACAAACTGGCACTTCTCTGTAGGACACGTTTTTCGGGAGGGGGTGGAGGTTTGCAGGGGTTGCTGGCAGTTACAAGTGGTCAACACCAGCCAGACAGCAGGAAGGATGCAAGTGTCTTGATGGTCCGAATTGGATTTGGTAGCGCAGGAAGCCTCCTGATGGCCTGATGTCTCATTGGGTTTGACTATTTGCGCTTTGGCACAAGTGAGAAACAGAACCAGATGCCCACATAAAAGGTTAATTAGCTGCAGTTTGAGACAAAGCCTTTCTTCCCTCCGGGTGGGGGGGACAGGCATCCCTCTGATGCTATTGTCAAGTACAGAATTGGACCTGCACTCTCCTTACACTTCATAGAGCCTATACGTCGCTGCCCCCGCCCACACACACACACACAAAAACGCTGTGAGCGCCAAGTGCCTCAATGCATCTGTCATTCCAGACCCAGGCATTGCAAACCTTCCACAGTGACCACAGATATTGCCAGGACTTTTGATGTGGCCTACGGTCGACGGAGAAACACTGTGGCCAGCGTATCCGCGAGGGGGGGGGGGCGGTTCGGCAGGAATTTCTCAGCACTGTTGCCTCGTTTCATGACCCGGTGGAGTGACATTGAGACTCTGAGGAGAGGAGAGGCTTCGATGTGCTGCTTATCATAAGGTGTGACAAAACTAAGAGCTTCTGGAGGCAAGGAGGCCAAAAAGCCCCTCCGGGGGGCCTTCGTTTGATGCGAAACCTGGTGGGAGACCCGGAGGGAAATCCGCATACTGTAGCCACGGCCCACATCCCAACACAGCAACACCCGCCCCAAAACTTTTTCTGGAGACACCTGCAAAAAAAAAAAAAAAAAAAAAAAAGACACAAAACGCATCGTCAACCCACGTTCCCGAAAGTTTACAGTGAAGCCAAACTCTGGCGGGAGGACTCACTCCTTCTAAAAGGGGAAACATTTCCAAAAAAAGGCACCGGACACTTTCCTAAATCTGATTCTGAAAAGTGTCATAATTTGTAGTTTTCCCTGTTTGAGATCTATGATGCCCCCCCCCCAAGGAGGCCCTGGTGCAGGTTTGGAACCACAGAATAACCCCCCCCCCCATGTGACATCTGAAGAGGGGTTGGGCACTGAGCAGATGTCCAACTTTGGACACAGGATTACCTTCAATTCCCGGGATTACAGCTCGGGCCTAAAGCAAGCGAGTCGCTCTTTAACCGTCTGCTTTACGTCACAAAATGCTTGGAAGTGCCGGACCTCCCCCCACTGATGCAATGAGGTACCCCCCCCGCCCCCAACTTCGTCTCCCAGGGAGGCCGAAGTGGTGAATAAAGCCTTGTCACTGGCAGAGGCTTAGTGAGGAGGAAGATAAAAAAAAACACAAAAAACCACAGATGGGGCGAGTTAGAAGAAATCAGGTGTAACCGGGATTCCGAACAGTGGACTTAACAAAAGGATGTGACGATTAGCTAGTTAGGTCTGAAACAGAAGCCGTAATGGGTGAGCGAGCAGCACAGCCGGCTAAGCCAACGCAGGACAGGAAACTGAGGCCAAAGGGCGACTGCCTGGACACAAGTCCTCAGGCCTTCCAAAAAAGTCACGCCTCAAAAAGAGATCATGTCATTCTGAGGACCACCTGTAGAACAGATGCCCCGAGGTAAATTTCCACATAATTAAGAGACCATTTGATAATAGCTACTGTAAATAATAACTTCTACAACTCCATTATGACATTAATAACCCTGACGTATATATTGAGATGAAGTTTGACGTTTTCTACATTGCTGCCCACCAGTCGCAGGTCGCACCCGTGAACCAGTGCTCTGCAGGTGTGCACAGCGGCGGTAGTGTTTGCAGACTGCAACGTTTTCTTCATGCACCTCCAGGAAATCGGTCCTCCAACACTGAGTGGCTGATGGTCTGAGTCTGCACCAAGCAGTTGCAAAAGTTCGCAGTAACTTTGCCCTGTCGTCCCGTAAGCTTTGGCTACCATGAAACAAATAAATCAAGGGGAGCATTAAGGTTGGGTTTTTTTTGTATTTGCGCAACATGTTTTACAACCATGAAAAGCTGCTGATGTTACCAGGATGAGGGGTTGAGAGAGCACGAGTTGATTTGTCTAGACAAGTTCTACGAAATACGTGTATTAGCCAGATATATTTTCGAATTATGCTATTTTTGTCCAAAGCAAACAAACAAAGAAAAGTGGATGCGTTTGTTGTCAGAAGGGACCAGTGATGGCTTCTTCATCAACCACTGACTATAAGGATTGTGTTTGCTCCAATGCAGTTCTCCAGTTTGCACTTTATTAACAAAAACCTATGTGTAGCTGAATTCAAGAACAGGTTGCTCTTGATTCATTCTTTTAAGAAGGTCCTTGTTTACATCAGCAATGCTGTGAATCATTTGATTATAAAGAATATTTATGTTTGAGGTTTAATGGCAGCTAAATCATTTCACAGCATTTAACTTAAATGTTTCGTCATGTTTAGAGACATGTTGCATTTTGAAGTGTTTCTTTTTCCACTGTGCAGAATACTTTTGTAATTTTGTAACAAAATAAGGCTCTGATAGTGAGGTCATGACTCGTCGATTACTCTCAAAATTAATCGTTGACGAATCGATGACTAAAATAATCGTTCATGACAGCCCTACTTGATAGCTCACAACGATCAAGGTGGATCAAGTGGAACAAGATGATATCAGTGGGACAGAGGTCCAGTCCAAAAGTACTTTTCAGAAAAGGTTTTACTCCTTTATTCTGGATGGCACTGACGATGCCACAGCATCAAATACAACGACAGTCAATCAAAGCAATGATTCCTACCATACAAATAGCTTATTCAGGTCATTTCAAATTACTTTTTCCAAACTCCCGGAGATTCTAAAGCTGAGAAACAACCCCCCCCCCCCCCCGCCCTCCACTGACAGCATGAGAGCCCCCAATCTGGGTTGCGCCATGTCCTTGGAGGCTGCAGCTGCAGTGCAGGGACAGCTGGCCGGGAAGCAGTGCGGCCAGTGAGGAGGTGAGCCTGCAGTCTGTTGCCTGCCAACTTCCAAGAGCCCGCACATTTCCCACCGCGCTCTGCAGAAACCAGAGAAACCTGTCCCTCTTCCTCCTCGCCCTCTAGAAAAATCCCAGCTGCAGAGCCAAAGACACCTCCACCCCCCGAATAACTGCCCTTACCTTGGCTGCAAAACTTGACATGAGTCAGGTAATTGGAGATCCATGGATTCTTGTACATTTTGGCGGCAGGACAGGGCTAAGGACAAGAACGAAACGCATGGGTGAGGAGAGGGGAAAAAAGACGGGAGCTGCCGGATAGGGGATGCAGCGACCAGCGCACTTTTGTCAGTTGCAACGGGACAGCGAGTAGAGAGAGAAGGGAGAGGCAGAGAGAAGAGGGGGAGTCAGGTAGAGCTCGAGAGGCACGGAGAGAGCCAGGCGTCCCCAGCCGCAGTGCCGGCACGAGCAGAGGTGGTCCTGGTCGGCGGGCTCAGCCTCCTGCTTGGATCCCCTCCTGTGCGGGAGTCCCAAAACAACAACGACAACCGGCAGCAGCAGCACCACCACCATTCCCACTGGCAGCAGGGTTAAAAGCTGCTCAGCGTGGGCTAAGCTAATTAGCAGGGGGAATCAGTGTCCTCCTGCATGCCTGTCCGAGTGAAGGAGGAGTGTGCGAGGCAGAGAGAGAGAGAGAGAGAGAGAGAGAGAGAGAGAGAGAGAGAGAGAGAGAGAATGAGAATGGTCTCACGTCTGGGGGAGTGTTTCAGAACGTCCCACGAGAGCACTGCCTCTCTGTTGCTCACACACGAGAGTGGCATGCCAAAGAAATCGGTGCAGAGCGTCATGAAAAGAGGTAAAGGAGGGAGGGGAAGAAAGTTGGAGTGACCCTCTCAGCCGGATGAGGAATTCCAGTCATCTCTCGGCAGGGACAGAATACGGAGGAGGAGAGAGAGAGAGAGAGAGAGAGAGGGGAGAGGGGAGCAGAGGAGAGGGCGCACTAATGAGGGGAGCAGAGGCTCAGGGTGCCCCGTGTCAACCTGTGACTAACGGCGTTGTTACGCGGGCGGTCTGCCTGCCGCAAAGGGAGAAGGAAAAAAGCGGACTTATTGATTCCTGTCTGCACACAGTCATCAATTGTGTCCCAAAGTGTGCACACACACACACACACGCCATGTGTGGGGAACATGCCCAGACACATCAGCTCAAAGAAATGTGCTGTGACTAAAACCATACACACAGACACGTACACACACCTCATCTATAAATCAATGTGACAGCAACACACTTATCATTGCACTGAGAAGGCATCGGTGTGTGTGTGTGTGTGTGGGGGGGGGGGGGCTGCCTTTCATGAGCAGCAACATG
>JASSRZ010001937.1:15614-40293 GCA_032164315.1 Malacoctenus gilli
CCCCCCCCCCCCCCCCCCCCCCCCCCCCCCCCCCCCCCCCCCCCCCCCCCCCCCACGTCTCACGGATCCCAGCCAGGCTCGAAGGAGGACTTAACTCACCCCGCATAAATCCACCTGCCCGATGCGTTGGCCTGGCCCGGCCGTGCCGCGGAAACTCTATGGTGGTGGCGTGCTTGGACGCCGCGCCGCCGTGGCCTCATCTGGCTCAGCATGCAAGCGGTTCGCACACAGCACCGGCCTGCCAATTCACACCGGGGTGAGGGGGTGAGGGGGGTGCTACCTGCACGCAACGCTCCAGCGGTGTCATTTCCAGCACCCGCTGCATGCACTGCACAGACAGGCCAACCTGCACGCACTCACTCTGACAGGAGATGATTCATGGAGCGATTTTATTGGATGAGAGAGAACAACAGAAGAAAAACATGCAAAGATGAAGATGAGTGTTTTTATTCGCTACATTACCCTCTGTGTTGGTCAGAGAAAGTGTGTCCACGTTAACCTTTCTGTCCAAACGGAGATTGAAAAAAAGCCCCTTTTTCAAGGTTCAAGAAGAAAACAGCTGGGGGCCAGCTCTCTGGTTGCCCCTGAACACAACAGGAACCAATGAAATCAACCAGCAACCAAAAGGTGTCCGCGAAAGGATCGAAAAGCACCACATCCGGAGAGGAAATCTCATTTCTACTTAAAGCATTCCCTGTTGCCGTTCTGTCCTCTTTCTACATTTACAAGTTAAACACACAGTGTTCAACACTGACGGTTGAAAAAAATACCACAACGATTCTATTCAGATCAGCCCTGTTGCGGAACTGATCTTACAGAGCAGACGTCACAGCAGCGGTCCAGTGTGTGTGTGTGGCTGATCCGAAATACAAGAAAACTGGACGACACGTCTTCCCCTCATCCTTTCCCAGTTCCCGACTTCAGCCTCAAGAAGTCGTCTCCCCATCACTCAGGCCATCACCTGCACTCATCATTCTTTGGCTCCAATCAATCCGCATGTCTATAAAACCCATTCTGGCTTCATAAACAGAGATGAGTCTGCTGGGTCCAAACCGCAAATGAGCTTCAATTGCACGACAAAGGATCACTGATGATTTTTAATCGGGGCCAGACAAACACGTTCCAACAACGCCGCCGCGGCCTGCCACCTGGTTGTCCCGCATGTTTGTTTCTTTGAATCATTGGCTTCTGTATGACATCAGCCCTACAAAACACCCCCACCACCCCGGCAGCTCCTTCGCTGTCATTATGACAGGCAAGACCCGACAGGTCGTGGTTGTGACACAACGTGTCTCGATCTCCTCAATCCCCGCCGGCCGGCCGGACACATGGGTTTATTCGAAATATGACATTTAACTGGGTGGGGGAGTGGGGCTCTTCATGTGGAGGGGGTAATTAGCGGCTGTGCTGGGCTGGATGTGAGGAATGTGAGCGCAAGTCGGGCTGAATCAGGAAGGATTACTTTTGCTGTGCCTACAAGCCAAAGAGCGCTTAAATTAAGTGGAGAGAACCAGTTGTGCGTCGGTTGCCAGATCTGCCGCTGACTGCTGGACTGGTAACCGACCCTCCCCCCCTCCCCATTTTTTAAATCAGGGCCCAGGTTGGAATCCTTGAAATTTCCAACCTCTGCCAAGGGGTCACGACCTCATCCAGACAGCCACAATCCCTTCAATCAACGACCAGCACGAGCCAAAGCTAAAGCGCTTATGAAGGAGTCAATGGGGAGGGTGTATTTGCCAGCTGCAACATAAAACACACATGCAGGTATTTTAGTGTGACAACAAAGGAGGAGACACACCTCCTGAGCAAGCATCTGCCCAGATGTTCAGGCTGCCACCGCACGCCGGCAATGCACGTGCACGATACCTCAGCCTGGACAAGCTCACATGTGCAGCCAGCCGCTGGGTCATTATGAGATAAGCACTTCCAGACTCCCCTGTGTTTGCACTCTAGGTGACCCCCCCCCCAACCCCACCCTACTCAGCAGGTCCCGTGAGCCAGATAAGCAAGCAAGAGAGTGAGAGAGAGAGAGAGAGAGAGAGAGAGAGAGAGAGAGAGAGAGAGAGAGAGAGAGAGAGAGGATGGTCTCACGTCCGGGAGGGGGGGAATCCCTCGCAGCACTTTGAAATAAAACGGCAGATTTACGTCCTCCCCAAGGTAAGATATCCATTTTTTTGTCGAGCGCGGGGCCGCAACGCGCGCGGCCACGTACGTCTCCGCGGACACATAACAGAGCCCCAACCTCTTGCAGCACAGCTGTAAATCGACAGCGGGAGGAAGTGGTGGTGGGGGGGGGGATTGAGATATTCATACGGACACACAAAAAAGAAGCATGCAGGAAGGACGCCAAGGCTGACTGCATCATTTGATGTGGTTTGCAAAGCTTGATGGGATTTCAGGATGAAGCAACGTGTCCTGTTGACCCCTCAGAACAGATGGGGTGGGGGTGGGGGGTCATGAAAAGAAAAATGGTTTTGCAAGATGTCGCTGACAATTCGGTGAATCTCGATGGGGGGGGGCCATGAGGTTGCAGCGCTTTGTATTCAACGATCGCTAACAAAGGATAAATTACGACGACAGCTCACAGTGGAAACGAGTTCAGGTTGAATTCAACATGAAATGTCACTCTCTGTTACAGCCTCAATGTGGGTGTGGCTGCGTTCACGGGAGCGTCGGGCCTCATCCTCGAGTCTGCCAAACTGTATAATCGCATCGCACGTAGATACACACAGACTCCGCTTACCTTCTAAGGCCGTTGTGGGATATTAACACCCGGGGGAAACACAAACACCTCAGCAAGTCCTAAAATAAAGCAGATAAGAGGTCTTGAGTAGACTTCACAGACGTGGAGGGCGGGGCGTTCCGAGAGGGGGTCTGGCGAGGCGCACCTCCAGCCTATCGCCCAGCTTAAATTTGGCCCCAGGCCTCAGCCATTGACAGTCTCAGGTCTGATGGCTTTATTGGTTAGATGAAGCATCAAATGGACTTTGGTGTGACGATTTGGGGGGAAAAGTCACGACTGTGTCATTAAAACTTATTTTCTGACGTTTTTGTAAAAATCACAGATCTTTGCAATTGGAAGGAATCCACACCAAAAGTCAACACTCGTCGACTCTGCTCAGGTTGCCGTGTGAGCACAGTCTTGCATCACCCAAAAGGATCCGATGAAACAGGCCAAAAACGTGGGCAGCTGCTGCCAAAGCACGTTTTCCGCTCCACAAATGTTCCTTTTACTGCGAACGACATAGTAACTGAAGCCCACCGAGCAGCGCTCATGCACTCTATAACCATGATTGAAACTATGAAAGCCAATCCGCCGCCATCTGCTCCCAGATGATAATGTCCCCCTGGAGGCATGTGATCCACCTGAGAAATGCTGAAAGGAGCGTCCGACTCCAACAGGGGCCCCAGGGAGCCCACGCTCCTGAGTCACCATCGTCGGCTGCGGCCTTGGCGTGATAAACACACCACATCTGGTCGGGGTGGGGTTGGGTTGGGATAAGCTGTGGTGCCGGGATGCCTTATCAATCCTTCCTCCTCAAAAAAAAACTGGAATGTGAAAGAGAAATCTCAAGAAAAACTACCCTTTGCTTTTATTTTGAAGGTCCAGGAATGGGTCTGTTCATTTGTGGCAGCTCGTTGTCTGTCTGCTCATTGTTTTCTGGCGCCATTTCAACTGCAACCTGAGAAAATCCAGCAAAATAAACTTCACTGCCCTAAAAACTGTAACAGGATGTAAAAGGATCCCCGAGGGTCCACACGGAGTCAGCAGCAGCAGGTCCCGTCGGGGCAGGAGTCGGAGGTCAACGCCAAGGGCAGAGACCCCCAGCTCAAAGGCCTTCAAGTTATAAGTGGCTCACCACAGATCACCGCCCATTAGATTTGAAAATATCGCAATGAGCCGTTAAAAAAATAAAGGCCTGACCGTTGCGCAGGGGGAAGAGCGAGACCCACCACATTGGACCACCAGGACCAGTGAGAGCCCAGCTGCCTGCGCTCAAAGCCTGGGCGGGGTTATGGTCAGTCTGCGGCATCGTCTGCGGGACGCATCCAGTCCCAGAGGACAGCGACACCCATTGTCCCACTTGCAACATGCTATCCTGTGAAATGGGAGGACCCGCTGCTGATCTGGGCTGCTTCACACTGAGACAAAAAACAGCGTTCTTGACCTGGACTAAGAAGAAGCCACGGCGTGCTACCTGCACAGCCCCAAACAGCGGACGGACACAGTTGCTCAACATGTCTGTCAGCTGAGCAAACGAGCTAAAAAGAGAGAGAACATTGGCTGCTAGTCAGTTGGACTGATGGAAACTTGACGCCAGATGATCCCCAATGAATGAATTCACCTGGTTGCAAAAGCAATAGCATTAATACCATTCTCAGTGTGTACATTGTGTTTGGAATTAGTGACAACGTGCCAGTTTGAAACTAGTGATGGCGAAATGGCAGCGATAAATGACCTGACAAACACGAGTTTGGTGAAAATACAATCCTCATGTTATCAGCTTTGAATGCTAAAGCTAAGAGTTGGCTGTGATTGAAACAACACCATTATTCTGATTGTGTTATGGTTAAAAGTAGTAGCATTAAATTGTCATGTGAGTGACGGATGCGTCAGTCCGAACAGTGGTCATTGGACAGAGTCTCCGGCATGAGGTTAAAAGAGAAGCGCAGTCCGCGCTGACAGGATGAAGCGCCCGAACCATTCTTTAACGTGTTAGCTGTGAGGCGGCTGATGACAGGAGGACGTACGAGCTAAAATAAGGCTTGCAGCAGCAGAGTGAGGCATGCGGGGGAGGGGGGTCTTCCGCATGGAGCCTCTCAAAGGACAGGATCTGCCACCACCTGGCCGTACCTCCCGCCTAATGCGTCCACTGATAAAGCATTGTAAAACTGACAGCAGCCAATTATCTGCCCTGACAGGTGAATGGGCTCTCAGAGCCACGCGGGTGGGAGGTGGGGGGGGGGGGCCTCAGGTCCCTGAAAGGAGATAAACCACACCGATCCAAGTAATTACACCCACACACAGGGAACACAGATGCACTTCCTGGACCGGGGCCAATCAAATCGCAGGCGGGGCCTGCCTGGGTGACAAACAACTGAGGGGGAGCATGGTGAAGTGGTCAGCCGGCGGCGGCGTAACCGAAGACCGTCACAACAGCTGATCCAAGTGCCGCTAGGGTCTCCTCATTCAGAGGCAGAAATCAGATCAGAGCTCAGCCAATTAAGTAACTGTGAACTGGAGTGCGGGTATATTTGGTGCGGGGGTTAAAAATAAAACCGCCGCCCAGGGCTTCGCGCTTTTAACAATACACGCATGAGAGCACGCAGAAGCGGGGGAAACTCTCCGGTCCAGCACTCGAATGCTAAACTTTTACATTCGCTCGGGCCAAACCAAAGACATACAGGAAGCGCACGAAATAAGCTACAAAGAAACAGCCCAGTGTGTGCGTGCTGTCCTGTGAAGCAGTACTCTATTTCTGTCAGAGCCAGAGCAGGTGCAGCACAATGAACAACTGTCTTTGCGAGGAGTCACTCAGCGCTCAATGAGTCACACATGAAGGAGCTCAGCAGTGTAACAACCCCCCTTCAACCCACCCCCCCTTTCACAAAACCCAAACCCTCACTGGGACCCTGCAGTTTCTCGATTGATGGTTCCAAACACTTCGACAGCCAGAGAAGAGCGTTTTCCCTCACGACTCGTTGCGGGAATCTCACGGCCAATAAAGCTGGATCCTCACGACCAAGAGTTGAAAGGTCGGAGGACTGAAGAGGCACATCGAACACCGGCATCAAAACCTTCCGGTCACCTTTGCCGTTCCAATAAAAGCTCCACGTCCCATCCAAATGCTTTGAAACAGAAAAAAAGGTATGAAGCACAAAGTGTCTTGACAAAAGTCCTTCAACAACTGCGACAAATCAGTAGAAGAGCAGCAGAAAGGCCAAATACCTTGGTAATATGAGGGACTGTGGTGGGAACCTTCGCAGGTCTTTCCAGGTTTTTCTTCCCCCCCCCCCTGTCCTGCTCCTACAGTCCCGCAGAAGGTCAGAGCTCTGGAGGCTTCAGGGACACGACTACCGGGACGTAAAGATAGACCGGCAAGTCGGCAGAGGCCCCCCACCCCCAACCCCACCCCCTACCCCCTGCACACGCCCTCACCAGCTTTCTGTCCACGAACCCCCTTTAGGGGCGCAAGTGTTGTGTTGTGGCATGAACCGGGAGCGGGTTGCTGGGTGGGTAAATTTAGAACGGTGCTTTCCCACTCCCATCAGACCAGAGCAATCAAAGGAGAGCCACGAGCGGTGGTCTGATCCCAGCCTGGGGTCAGTCTTTGGATCCCCAAGCTGGTTGAAGTGCCTGAAAGATGGCTGCATGGGCCGAAAATCAGCTTGCATACAGTGATGCAATGAAGTCATTTTGTGCTGAGTCTCACTGCATTGAGCTCTTCATCACACTCAATTATGAAGTGATTCAGAACCAAACGGATGAACTGGCTGGTCGGAGGTCACTGACTGGTGAGTTTGCCTCAGTTCAAGGAGACTCTGGTCAATAGGCACCCCCCCCCCCTCTTCCTACATGCCTGTACCTGGGCTACAGAAGTAGTTTGCTGTTCATAGAAGCTTGTCCCAACCTAAATTCAGTTGCCGGACCCCCCATTTAAGGGCTTTGACACAGTGGCTTTGATGGCACTCATTCTCCCCCAAAAATAGACCTCTGCTGGTCAGTGGGATCAAGATCAGCTGTCAGGCCAGTAATCCCCCCACACACACACACTGCATACGCAAGCAACCTGCACACAAACAAGCTGTGTGCTCGTTACATGGAAACAACCAACCAGTGGGGGAGTTAAGAGCTGCTATGTCAGGTGGACTTTACTTGTCTGCATGTCACACAGGGGGGACTAACATTCCCTATCTGGACCACAACCAAGTTTGGCAGGATTAAACCTGCCAACTGAGGCGGCACAGTTTGTACTGTGATCTGGACCCAAGATCAATAGACACCCAGCAAAGGCAAACGCGCATCACACACCTTAAGTCATCGAGCCTCCCCCACCACCACCACCACCACAACCACCCAATATCAGTCATCACACCTGATCAAATGGGAACCATGAGTCAAGACTGAGTCTTCTCATTGGAGCGAGAATGAAGGTGTGAGCCAAACAAGAAGACTCATCATGCTGCATTTCCAAGAATTTGTGAAGACGCGGCAAGATTTTGACTTCGGACGCTGACCCCCCTCCCTAGAAATATAAAACCACCTCATTGTCCCGGAGCGAACAGGTGACCAGGACTAAAAAAAACGGGACTCGGACAAAAGCAATTTGTTCCCTGGAAGCTTCTGAAGTCAGGAGCGGTTCTCTGCTTGCTCTTGGTCTCTTTGAATCAGCCCAGGCACCAAATCTCTTATCATTGCAAACGGCTCCATCTAGTGTCCACACGGGGGAGGGGCAGCTAGCCTCGCTTTGCTTTGCTTCAGGGCCCTGTCATAAATCCTAAACTTGCCTAAGTTTTCAAGAAATGGCACCAGCTGATTAGTTTGTGGCTTTGCGGGAGGTCAAGTCTGATTTGTGACAGCTCCTCAGCTGGTACCCAGCGCGGCGGCGGGCAGGCGGGCGGGGAGCCAGACACAGACGTCTGGTGGCTTCGAGGAAGCTTTGAGTGAAAGGGAGCTCAGTTCAGCACTTAAGCAGCAAGGAAATAAATACACCGGACTTGGTCTTGCAAACATGAGGGAACACACGTTGACCAGAGACCTCAGGGCCAAAGAACATTGCTCCTGTTTCCACATAAACAGCTACGCGCAGCCCATCACGATAACTTAACATAACAACTGGTGTTGATGAGGGTCAGCCATGCAGGTGAATGCACACTCAGCAGTTCACGGTTTCGAGCAGAGCGCGCCATTCGGGAAATGCCAAGCAGACACTGCAGACAAACTTGGAGCAGCGAGTCTAACTCTCGGGCCTCCTTAGGCCACAGAGCATGTGGTGGGGATGGCACAGTGGTCCGACGATGCCCTGAACTCCCTCCGGACACCCAGCGATCCCAGAGACACACTCTGGAAAGTAGGGCTGACCAGCGACGCTCCTGAGTGCTTTTGTTTTAAAAGGCTCCTGCTCTTGCGTGTCGGGCCGCAAATAGCCAGAAAGAGCTGATCAGAGCTTCAGAGGCGGCAGATAAGAGAGTGGAAGCTGAAGATAAGAGAAAATAAATTGTTGGAGAGGTTCACGAATATGACACGGGCTCATTTGGAACACAAATACTGAAACAAAAGATCAAAACGGGTGGTGGAGGTTGTTTTTTTCCCTAAAATGAAGACGAATTTATCCTGTGAGCACCTTATCTTGACAGTGTCCATCGACCATGGCCTGAGCCCCCTCCAGCCTCCTCCCTTCTTCTCATCCTTCCCCCTTCTTGACAGCAGCAAAATTGGAGTGTAACAGTGTCCAGAGCCCGTCTCTCAGAGCCTCTCCAGTCGCCCCCCCCCTAAAAAAGCATTAACGAGCAGATACAACAGGCAATGAGAGCGATCGTCTCGAGGAGGGAAAACAAATGAAAGAAAGATGGAGAAAAAGACGGAGATCAACCGAAGAGGGAAGTGGGACGAGTTGAGCAGCAGCACCATACTTCTCATCGCGCCGTTACTTCAGGTGTTCACCGCGGGAAAAGCTTGCTGGTGTAGGAGGGCAGCACAGGAGGACAGACACGACTGCAAAGTGCTCCGAGTCACGTGACCAGACCAGAGACACGGGAGGCTCGGCACCAACCACAGCCTGTAACACCATGGGGTAGCTTTGGTCAGGAAGTTAACGGGGCACGGTCACAGAGGGGGCTTGGCATCTGATCTGGAAGGGGGTGGGAGGGTGGGGTGGGGGTCACCAGGATCCCAGTTGGGAAAGAAGAATAGAGAGGGGATGGGGGCGTACACCTGGAGTGTGTCTGACAGCAATAACGGACACAGTGACAGTGATGAACAGAATTGGGAATCCGTCATAATGAGCTTTAACTGAAAAAATGGGGGGGGTTGGAGGGAGTGGGGGGAATTGCACCGAGTCACCTGGCAGAGATAGAGTGGGGGGTGTCCCTTTCATGTTATTTACGGCAAGTCCTCAGTGAGTCAAACAGCGGAGACAACAACGTCACCTCACGACTGAATAATGTATCTGATTCCGGATGGTCAAAAATTAAGACATTTGCCAGAGTCCACTTTCAGGCTTTTATATTGAAAGCGAAAGGTGCACTTGGACAGACGCACTGGCAACATTTCTCATGGCCTTGAATTTTATCCATTTCTACAGGACTTCACTACATTTATGGAATCAGTCATTGAGAAAAGCACTTATTTCTGTTCAAGTGGACGATTTAGACTGACTATTGTTGTGTTGGCTACCACGGAAATGCTCCGAGTCCAAACACTTCGATCATCAACCGGGAGCGAAACAGGGTTTCCAGATGCGGATGTGTGTGTGGGGGGGGGGGAGCAACTCAACGACATTTAACAGACCAACAGCAACAATGCTGGCTCCGAAGCCAGCAACAGGAAACGCTTCATCAGATTAATAATCAATAAATGAGTGTTCAGTGGGATTCAACCGCTCTGTATTTGGGCATGAGTTACCGGCGTGGCCCTGGCCCTCCTGTAGCAAACGCTTGTCTATAAAAGGTGAGCAGCAGCAGCGCCGATGGTGACAAGCGGCGCCAGGTGTATGTGCATGTCCACAGTCCACCAACAAACTCCCCCGCCATGACCTCACCCCCTCGTATTCATATCATAAAAACTGATAACACCTATTAGCCCCCCACCCCACCACCACCCAGAGCGGATTCAGGCCTGCCGTCACTGCGGCAACGAGTGTGTGCGTGTGTGTGTGTGTTTCAGCGCTGATATGAGAGGAATAAACAAGCCAGTGCAAGTCCATCGGGGTCTCCATTAAAGCCCTTGCTGACACAATAAGGCCACTCAGGCCACCGTGTGCGTGTGTTTGGAGGCCGAGAAAGACACAAAACCAAAACAGCACTAAGTTTGTTGGTGGGAGGGCCCTAATGAGGGTCCCACCGGGGTAACCGTGACAACACGCTGCCGCGCTACGTTTTTAAAAGGTTAACTCAGACAAGAGGGGAGACGCATCGGGGGGGGGGGGGGGGGGGGTCGCTCCAAGTTTCGTATGATGAATAAGAAATTTGCCAAGACTGCAGGGAGAAGGACAGTGGGCAGGGGGGCCAAAGCCCCATAAAACGAGGAGAGGAGAGGAAGAGAGAGACAGAGAGAGAGAGAGAGCGAGCGAGAGCAAGAGCGAGAGCAAGAGCGAGAGAGAGCGAGAGAGAGCGAGAGAGCGAGGCAGTGGGTGGCAGTTAAAGAAAATGAGCCAACAGGCTGCTGGCTCAGTCGTGTTTCCACGAGTGACACGTGAAAACTGGGTACGAGTGAGCCGTTGTTTCATCTGTGTTCAGCGGTGGATTTGGATGTTTTTTCAGTCAAATGCTTAGCTAATCCCAGCAAAAGAACACTAAATCTTAGCCTCATTTTTGGAAACGTTCATGGAACTTGATCCACCCCCCCCCCAAAAAATGCAAATATGATTAAATAAACGATCGCACGAAGCAAACTAGAAGAAGCAACAACAACAACCACTCCAACATGTGACTGTCTGTAGAACATCTGTAGAACATGCTTTTGATTCACTCACAATGACTGCACGCAACGCCACCGACAAACGGCTGCAGCAGAGCGGTGCAGCGGGCAAACATGGGGGGGGGGGGCATCTGAAGGTCAGCCCCCCCCGGAAGTTGGCTTGTGGATAACCTTGGGGGGGGGCAAGTGGGCTCGGCCACTTGGTCGAGCAGTTAATGAGCCAATCGGGTACTTTTCTGGATAAATTCCTGCTCAGGGACGCTGAGGGCATATAGCCTGAACGCTTTTATTATCTAAAACTCCCTCCAGACCCCCCACCCAGCGAAATCACGACTTGGAACACCCAAGGAGGACAACACGCGCCATGTTGTTATTGAAGACGCAGCGACCCGAGACACAATGCGGGTGTAATCACAGACTGGTAGCGTGCCGTTCCAGGCTTTTACTTTGGAGCTCCTGGGAGGTTTCACAATAAGAGTAACAAACTGCGACTGCATGAAGACAAGCTGCAGGACCTCGCGGCTGACACGGAGTGAAGACAGTTTCAAATGGACACCGGCAGGATTTAGCGGGACCAAGTTGCTGCCGGCAAACAAAAGAGGTGGGGCTGTTTAAATGGTGTTCCTGAATTGCCACGGCAACCAAGCCCACCCTAAACCACACATCCAAGCCAGCGAATCAACAAACACTGGTTAACAAAATAGAAAAAAAGGAAAACACACACAAAAAAAACACAGCATGTGTATGAACTCGGTCCACGATGCAGGTGGGGTCTCCCTCCATTGGCAACCCCCCAGCGGGAGAGTTTCATTCAGCATCTGCTTCCAATAGCTTCCAAAGGGGGGGCTTGGATGGAGGGTGAGGGGAGAGGGTATTTAATGAGAGGCAGCGGACCCAGCAGGCCCGTCTGGGGCCCAAGCCCCGAAACTCTGGCCCGGCCCCCCCACCCCAAAACAATGATGTAATACCCGACAGGGGCTTATGTAACTGACCTCTGATGTCACCGGCGGCGTGAGGACTCGCAGTCAGATGGTCGCCGCTTGTCTGACCTGGAGCCAGCGGCGCCACCTGTGCGGACAAGCAAAGAGTCAACCCACGGGGAGGCAGTTCCAATGGGATGCGAAGAAGACCCAGCGAACATCCGGCACCGCGTGACCTTTCAGGACTCTTTCTCAGCGAGTCTCATTCACACGCTGCTGGAGGCACCAGCACCTGCCATCAGTGGCCGCGGCATTGCTGCGCTGGACTGGACCAGCCAACAGACTGACCCGAAGCCACCGAGCCACCAATAAGCATCCCTTTGCAACTGTAAGAGCCTCTCTCTTGCAGTTGCAAAGGGAGACAGTTGCAGAGTTGTGGAGGAAGACAGAAGAAGGCTTCCTCATTAGTTTCATAGTTTCAGGTTCTTTACTTTGGCACAATCCCACCAGCTGGCTACCCGCCAAAAGAAAAGGGAAAAGGGTGGGGGTGGGGGGCACTGGGGGCCGTGTGGGTGACTGACACTGTATAAACCTGCTCGATATCAAGGAAATATGCATTTAAGCATGTATCATACGGCATTTGTTGCAGCACCAGTGCAGTGCTCTGCCCTGGAGACCCCCACCAACCCACCCGCCAAAACTGCCTCTTAAAAGGACGCCCCCCCCCCCACACACACACATATCAGTGACTATGATCAAGTCTAGAAGTTAGCCCTCGGACAAGCAAGCAGCTCGGAGGGGTAGGTAACGGTGCAAAGGTTGGCACCTCCACACCGACAAATGAACAGAAGCCATCATCTAACAACTTAGTCAATCATCATGAGTTTTGGATGAATTAGGTGTTTTGTTTTGTTTATTTAAACCAGCTGGTCCCTCTGAAACTGGCAAGTTTTCCCCACAATACAAGCTCAGCACGCCGGCGTGACACTTTTCGACACAGTCCGACTGACTGCTCGTTCTTTCTTTCAGGGCAGCACATGTGTTCTCCTCCCAGAGTCGGTGTTGGGTGTCATGCACATAATCGAAATGTGGCGCCTCGGCCCTTCCCCAGCCACACATGCTGTCCCTAGTCCAGCTTCCCTTCTCCATCTCTTACTTGTGTTTGCGCTCTGAGGAGGTGAACCCCCCTAACCCCCACACCTGTCAGAAGTAAGGGGCCCACCTGTGCGCCCCCCGTCACCCCCCCTTTAAGGGGGCCATTAGCGGCGCGCCGAAATATCAAAAGTCCCACTTTTTCCTTGAACCCACGAACGCAGCATCGCGATGGCGTTCGCTGAAACATGCTGCAAACTTTTCCTCCCCCTCAAAAAAACTTTAGTGCTGCCGAGGCGGACCAGACAGCGTCTCGTGTCCTCCCCGACAGCCGCAAAAAGCGCACAAGCATGTGGGGGGGGGGGGGGTGCACTTACCGACGCAGTTACCGGAGGCGAAGCGCTCGTCTGCGACGGCTGTGAAATCTCTCAAAAAACGCCTGGTATCCCCGCAGACACATACACAAACATACATGTAAGGCAGCACGCACAAGCGACTGTCAGACACACACGGGGACGCCTTCGGGGCTGTCAAGCTCCACAAGGAGCTGTGCAACAGCGGCGCGGCTTCAAAATAAAAGCACGGCTGAATATGTGCAGTTATTTTCTTCTCAGGATCTGGATCATCCGGGCACAAGAGAAAAACGGCAAAAGTTTTAGTTAATTTTTTCCTTTGAAACATGAAAGGGAATAACCTGAAAATAAACAATATAATAAACAACATATGTGTGAAGGGCTTTTATTATGAAGGCAAGATTCAATCAGCAAATCTGTCGCCATGCAGCGACACCTTCGGGTTTGTTTGTGTGGTTTGTTTTTTGTTGGGTTTTTTGCATGTGGTTAAACAAACCTCGGAAGCACCCTGCAGGCGTTACATTCACCCCTTTTTTTTCGATCAACCAGCCATCACCTCGTTTGCAGCCCATTTCGAGTGTTTTCCTCCAGTCCTAACAGTCAACATATTCTGTCCATCAACTACACGCCCAGACAACAGTCCAGTGTGACCACAGTAAAGACTCCCTCTTATCTCCACCCTTTAATAGCTTGTAAAGTGCAGGCTGCCCGGGGCGGATGGAGGCTACGCTCTTGCTGTCTGTATCGGACGAGAGGATGAACTTTGAGGCAGCTGAGAGTTATTTGGTTCCATTTTCCTGTCAGAGATCAGTTGTCCGGGCAGGAAAAAGGTTCCTGGGTTCCCCTGGTTTCGACTGGCTCCTCGCCCCAGTTCTCCGTATCACCTCGCCCTCCTTTGAATAGCTGGCGACTTTTCACGGCTCGTTGCTAAGAGAGACGAGTACGCGGCAAACAAATGAAGCCCCAGTCAGAATAGTCAATGAGGCTGCAGCGAACATGAAACTCGTCGGCTGCCATATGGAAAACACAGGGGAGGAATTTAGCTGGCTGAAGATAGGGATGAGGGGGGAAGGGAGGGATGGAGGGAGGGGGAGGCAAGCATGCAGCATGCCAACAAAACCCTGCAATCGTTCTTGCAGACAGTAGTGGGCTGACACTAAGTTATGTAACATCAGCAATTTTATCGTTTCTGAAAAATAAAACAAAAAAACAAAACAAAAAGATTTTTTTTTTGTGGCTCCGAATCTATTCCTCATGTTTCAATCATACATAGAGCAGGACGGATAAAGGACTCATTTTTTACAGAAGGAGTGTCGAATGCACCATATACATGACATGCCATCCAGCACAATGGATAACTGTTGCAGAAATATGGAAGTTGTGCCTCCAATGTGATTCTCTGTTTCAAAACTTCACAAAACTAAGTCAGTGCAGCCTGGAAGGTCGGGCCTTCTTTAGCTTCAGGCTCAAACATGCAGGCATCAACAAGTGTGTGCTTTCAGTTCAATCTGCACATTGTGTGAGAAGGACAGTGGTGATGTCACTTGGAGGAGATCAGAGAAATGCAAGTAAATGGATAGGATGAAGGATGGATGCAGCCTCCCTGCTGACATCTTGGGAGTTTTGTCCAGGGGCACCAGAAGCGCCCGCATCTCCATCAGGGCTGCAACGTCTCACTCCTCTAACAGCGAGGGGGTTTCGTCGCTGGCTGGGGGGACAGCGGGCTCTGCAGGCGATGGCTGAACGGCGTCCTGTCGTGACTGTGGAAGAAGCGAGAGGCGGTGTGAGGATACTGAGGCCTGCTGAGTGTGTGATTCAGGGAACCACCAGTTCTCACCAGGTGGTTGGAACAAAGGCTCCACAGTCAGTGGGAGTTTTGTTTCCAACGAAGTTGCCTGGAAATGCAAATGACGCCCCCCTCCCCCTCCCCGTTGTGCTGGCCGTTTCTGGTTCCCAGCCTCACGCGTTGAGATTCCATGGCGTCGAGTGCGATGATATCCAGGGAAGCTCCCGAACAGATGGGCCGCAACTGGCGTGGGTTTGGGCTCACTGCTGCTTGCCAAATGAGCGAGCATTCTTGGGGCTTTTAAACTGCGCCCCCTGTTCCCCTCGGCCAACCATCTGATGAGTGTGAGCCTCGGTAATGAGGTCAAGCTAGTGGTGCATGCTGGCAGCTCCAATGCACAAACAAGGCCCGCTTTTATCCTTTGTTTGTTCTGTGTGGCTCTGGACCGCCGTCTGATGTTGTTTCCCCTGATTGTAACCCAGTTCATCTCTGCGAGGCTCACATTACCACCCACCTACCCCACCCCTCACAATGCTCACTTTAATTTGCATTGTGTGCTGATATTACTGAATATGAGCTTTGTTTTATGTCTCTTGTGAAGAAAGGTGTGGGGTGTATTAAAAGCAGAGGTAGCCAGACAATTAAATGAGAAGAAGGGAGGGGAAAAAAGTACGTCTTCATGCTATGTGTGATGATTTGTGCCACAACACTCTGACTTGTTGGGATTCGGTGGATGCTGGGGATGTGCTGTTCTTCAGCGGGACCCTGAACAAAGACAGTCAGCAGGGTGAACTTTGCTTCACTTCGCGAACGAAAGGGAATAAAGTAGTGCAGTCAGGTATGGAGGATGAAGGAACAAACATATAAGAGTCTGAAAAACTATATAAACAAACAAAAAAGCACCAGCCTGCATAAAATACAGGATAATAACTTAACTGCAGTTATTTACAATCATTACCCCAAAGTTCAAATCAGGAGGGCTGCCTCTTACATCCTTATACAACCTAGAGTGGAGACTGCCTTTCATCCAGCAGAGGGTAATGGCTTGCTAACAAAATTAGCATGCTAACGTAGTGCAACTCATCCGGAAAATCAGCGATTTAAGGCTCTAAAATTGGACTTGCAGTTCTGGAAATGTCTTGTCGTCCATCGACACTCACTTCCGCTACAGTTTCCAGCAGGTAAAAAAAAATTCTAAATCAAGTTTTTTTCTTCCCTCCTCTCTAAAATCTATACTCTCACAAGCAGTGCAGCTATGCTGCAGTGCAAAGATATGAAGTGAAGCAAAATTATGGCGTCACATCGCTGCCAAAAATTGATGGCATGCAAAGCTGTCACATTTCTCAACCGAGAGACTGCAAAGCTCTCCTCGGGGTCGCACTGTGTGTGAGGCTAAAACACGCCCCCTCCACCTTTCTGTACGCTCTCGCTATGCATTTCTGTGCCCTTGCTGTGTTCGATGGATGTATGTGTCGGTTAGGGGGTGTATTTGTCAGTTGGGGGTGTTCACTCTTTTGATTGATCTGATTGGCTGGATTTCAAGCTCGTGATCTGATTGGCTGAATTTTAAACTCAAATCCAGTCCCACCGCGAGACTTTCTTCTTCTTGTGTTTACGATGGTACTTTCTTCTTGTTTTTTAAACAGCTGATGCAACTTTATTGCACAAAGATACAGCAACACAAACAAACATTGGAGTTTAAATTGCTCCACTCAGGTCGTGGCCCAGCTGCTGGTGGACATCAGTCCTTTGCGCTGCCCGCTCTGGTGGTTCGCGGAGGTGCACAGACGCTGGGGTTCCCCTGGTCTCCTTCACGCAGCCGAAGCCCATCAGCCTCCCGGCGAGGGGAACCATGCTGCGCAGCGGCAGCAGTTGTTGGTCCCTCTACCATCCACTTGACTGCCGACCAAAAGACACTCTGACGAACTAACCACGATTCCCTCAGTAGTGGCGAGTGAATAGCCCAATGCCAAATCCCCACCCGGCCTCACACCCTCCACGGTTTAGGCCTCGATCAGAAGGACTCAGGCCCTTGAGTCACACTGGGCAAGTGGGTCTTCCGTAAGCCACATTTCCCACATCTGCCTGCCGGGCAAGGATTCGGCAGTGGGCTCTTCGCTCAACACTACCGAGGAAATCCTCGTTAGTTTCTTTTCCTCCACTTAGTAATATGCTTGAATTCAGCAGGTTGTCTTGACTGATCTGAGGTCATAGTTGGAGCGGCTTGCGGACGGTGAGCTACTGGCGGAGGGACCAACAACCGCCGCTGACATGCAGCATGGCTCCCCTCACTGGGAGGCTGACGGGCTTCAATTGCGTGACCGAGACGGGGGGAACCCCAGAGTCGGAGCTCCTTTGCGAACCGTCAGGCTCTGTTGTCCACGACGACACCCACTCCGAGTCCACGGACGTGAGTGGGAACGCGGGCAGCGCAAAGGACTGACGTCTACCAGCAGCATCGCCATGACCCAAGCAGAATAGTTTAAACTCCAATATTTGTTTATGTTTCTGTATCTTTGTGCAATAAAGTTGCATCGCTGTTTAAAACACAAAGAGAAATTTCCATGGTAAACACAAGAAGAAGAAAGTCCCATGATGGGACTGGATTTGAGCATAGAATCAAGCCAATCAGATCAAGAGCTTAAAATCCAGCCAATCACAAGAGTGAGCACCCCCAACTGATAAATGCACCAACTGAAAGTGACAAATACGCCCACTGAACACAGCGAGGGTGAAGAAATGCACAGCAAGAGCGTACAGAAATGTGGAGGGTACATGTGTTAGCCTCACCATGCAACTGTGATGAGAGCTTTGCGCTCTCTCAGTTGAGAAATGCGCTCGCGGTGATAGCTTTGCACGCCTGCGGTGAAAGCTTTGCGTGCCCTCTATTTTTGGCAGCGTTACGCCATACCTTTCCCAGCGTGTGTGACCCCCCCACCCCCACCCACCTCAGCCTGTCTGCGTCCATGCAACCTCCCTATGTGTGCCTATCTCTCACCAAAGCGAAGGCACATGGAAATAAACTGACAATATTTCGGGGAAGGGGGGTCCCTGGGGAAAAAGGACAAAACTACATAAATAATGCGTCAGGTCAGCAGGCCGGGAAGACTCAAGAGAGAACACAAAACAATTCTGTCATTGTGTACAAGTCTGAATCATGTTGACGGAGGGCTTGGCACACGAGCGACGAGGAACGCCAAGGAAGGGGAGTGGCGGGGTTAGCAAGATTGAAAGGAGAGAAGGGAGACAAAAACTGTAGTTAAAAATGCATTTCCGAGCTGATCTGTCTTCAGCTCGATTGTGTAACTTTTCGGAGCAAAAGTTGATCTGAGAAGGATTTTTTTCCCCCCAGATCATTTTAAGTGTCCTACGCTCGACTACAAATGTTGAGCGAGCTGCAATCAATTAGTATGTTATTTCAGGCCTCAGATACCTCTTTTGGACAAGGTCCTGTTGGGAGGGTCCCAGATATCCCACAGCGACTCCTGAGGTTTCACCTACTCTTAGAATATCAAAGTTACAGTTACAAGTGTCAAAGAAATCCATAGGACCAGACATGGTCGCATGCAGAACTGAGAAAATTGCTGAAAATGCTTTGATTTTGAAGGTGCACTTTGCCTTCCTTTGCCTCGTCATTTTTAATACGATGATCTCGAGGAATGAACGCAGACTACGAAGTCCTTGCGATTTCACTTTGTTGTCATGATCCCTTTGCTTTGAGACGTTGTCGTGTTCCCCTACAATTGGGGCCTCAGTAACACAAACACTCAAATGACTTAAAGTAAATTAAAGTTTGGAGAGGTTGAGAAAGACTGAACACTTGTGGCTTCCCATGTTTATGGAGCTGAAAGAGCGCTGAAGGAGGTTCAGACGAAGGCCACTATTCCATCCCGCCAATCAGTCAGAGAGGTGGAGGTGGAGCGTTCCGGTGCTGGCTCCTCCCGGGACTATCACTGAGGAGTGCCACGGCAGACAGAGGCAGGTCACATGATCAACCTGAGGACAGCTGAGGCTGTCAGCCCAGTTATTGACCAGTTACGTGGAGAGAAGTGAAGTCAGGATTTAATGACCATGTGGCAACAGCTGGAGGAATTTGCGGCGCGGGTGGCCAGCTTGGCTTCGCCTTCCAATCCACATAAACATATGATACACAGGAGTTTACTGTGTGTGCATTCTGTGCTTTACTGTGTGCGCACTCTGCATCCGTATGACTGCAGCAGAGAGACGTCAATCTGCGGGGGTCTGGAAGAAACCACGCAATGTTCAGAGCATGGTGTTGTGGGATGGAAGCTAACAGTTTGCCGGCCCTGAATCAGTCTTATGCAAGTTGCTGAAATTCACTCGCTTACAACAAACAGTTACAGCCTGAAGTGATGTGCTCATTTAAATAGTCTTTTCCTGTAAGGATGTCTTGATAATAGCCACACAGCTGTATTACTTTTGCGCTGCAGCGATACACCAGCTGAGCTGTCAGCACTCTTTGAATTGATTAAGTGACTGAGTCATTTATCAGCTGAAGGACAGTTGGTGGGAGAAAGATGCTCTATTTTGTGCGTGTCAGCATTCGAGAACTAATGTCGATGATCAGCAGCTAGAAAACGGCTGAAATGACCCATGCAAACAGTCATCTCTTATGAAGGCAAGCTGTGTCACTGATCCAATTGAGTGCTGATGAGAGAGAGAAAGAGAGAGAGAGATTTTGATTTTTCAAACACATTTCATTTAGTCAGTTTTAAAAAAACAACAATGACAAAATGCACTTCAGGCATATTTTCTTCTGTAAAACCATACAAAAAAACACTCACAACCTCAGCAGATCACTAAAAACCAGTTTGTTCCCTTCAACCTTGCACAGAATATCCTTAAAACCCCACGTTGTTTTAAAAGCATCCAGGTCCCCTGAGACTTTGTAGAACATAAAATCCAAAAACAGTCGGGCCCGAATAAGACCTACTGCATTTTCCGCACGATAAGGCACACCGGATTATAAGGCGTACCTTCAATGAATGACGTATTTTAAAACTTTGTTCATATATAAGGCGCACCGCATTATAAGGCGCATAGGATAGACGCTACAGTAGAGTAATTAGAAGGAGCTGCGCTAAAGGGAATGTCAACAAAACAGTCAGATAGGTCAGTCAAACTTTATTAGTAGATTACAAACCAGCGTTCTGACAACTCCGTTCACTCCCAGAACGAATAAACAGTCTTCTTTACTTGGCGCAGGTCATCTTGTTGCTTCCTCCACTTCCGCACCATTGATTCGTTAATGTTAAATTCTCTCGCTGCTGCTCTATCCCCATGTTCTACTGCGTGAAGGATCGCCTTGAGTTTAAACTGCTCACTCCCCGGCTGGCTACGGGCGGCAGCGGGGGCGGCAGCGCCAGCGTGAGCCTGGCGGCGGCTCCTCGCCACCAGCCCCGCTGCAGAGGAGCTACTCGCTGTCTGTCGTCGCCGTCGCCGCCGCCGCACTCACGCTGGCGCTGCTCGGTCGCCTCCGCCTCTCGCAGTCATATATCCCGGCATTAACCGCGCGCTTGAAGTTGGCGGCTGTTTACCGTAGTTGCGAGACCTGTGTGGCTCATTATTGGTCCGTATACAAGGCGCTCCGGATTATAAGGTGCACTGTCATCTTTTGAGAAAATTGGAGGTTTTTAGGTGTGCCTTGTAGTGTGGAAAATATGGTGCACAAATGGGGATGGGGGACCTGGATTCCCCACCTACCACCATCCTCCTGCGACTAACATAGATCACCATTTTTGCTTGCGCAAATATAAATTTCAGCAACTGGCTCTTTGCTTTTCTTTTTGCCGAGTAATTAAAAGCACAAATAAAAACCTCCTTGGTAAAAGCAGTAAAAACATGTCTTAAAAACAGAAACAGGGCAGGCAGACTGGAGCGATCATAAAAACAGTGAAAAATAGTCTCTCGCTCCGGGGTCCAGGACAGAGACCAAAGACTTCACTGCGATGGCTCAGTGGAGAATCCGCCACTGGAGGTCGCCATGTTTCCTTGTTAGCGGCAGTTTATACAAAGACCTCCAGGATGGCTGTGACACCCTCAGGTCAGGGTGTCGTCTCCACAGAGTGTCTGCACGCCCATCCAGCTTTGTCCTATTGAAAATCTTGACGATAAGACGATAAAACTGCTTCCCAGAGGCTTCTTTTAAAACAACAGAAGTGGACCCTTGTAGGAGGGGGCCTTGGCAGTCTTTAAAATCAACTGGGAGCTGGATGGATGGGAAGGGGTCCTGTGGGTTGGGTAGTTTTTCTTCCCATTGATGAAATCTCTCAAGAACTGCAGGGCCCGTCTGCTCAGCCTCTCCCTCCAGTGGTCCAGCAGTCATCCGGCGATCCTGCAGGACCTTAGCCCCACACCGACAGCCAGGTCTCCCGCGTTCATCAGATGGGGTCCTGCAAGCTCCACCACCTGACCCAGAGTGCAGACCCCTACAGTTTGGAGGCGGGAGAACAAGGTGGGACCAACCCAGCTGGGACTATCCAGGAGTGTTCCATGCAGGACAGGTTCCCCCAGCAGCCAGTGTAGGGAGACAGGCTGGACCAATCCGTCTTTAAAAAACAGGTTCCACACTCTAAAAACACTTCTATAAAAACTCGGCAGGGAGGAGCTGCCTAAAACGGTGCTGTCAATTAAAAACAGGCTAAAATCTAAACTCAGATCTTTAAAAGGCCTTAAATTGCAACACGCTAGAGGGTTCCATAAAATGTCATTTGGCCCCGTCAACAGTCTCTGAATAAAAGCTAGTTGCAAGGCGGCCCCCCTCCTGGCCAGATGCACTAGCCCCCGCCCTCCCTCCTCCTTTGGAAGAAAGAGGACGCTCTGAGAGACCCAGTGCAATCTGTCCCAATAAAATCAACTAAAATACGCTGGATGTCCTGAAGGACAGAGGCTGGAGGATCCACACAGGACAGCTTATGCCACAGGGTGGACGAGACCAGGTTGTTGGCAACAAGGACTCTGCTTCTGTAGGACATTTTTGGCAGCAGCCATTTACATTTATTGAGTCGTCCTTTAACTTGGTCCAACACACTGTTCCAGTTCTTTCTTTCCATGGTCTCGTCCCCCAGGTAGACCCCCAAGTACTTGAGGCCACCTTTCTTCCACGTGAGTTCTGCTGGCAACCCGAGTTGATCCTCCAGCCTCTCCCCCACTGCCACTGCTTCACTCTTCCCCCAGTTGACCTTGGCAGAGGAAATCAAACCAAATAAATGCACAGACTTAGTTAAAACATCAAGGTAACTCTGGGAGTTTAAAAACACAATCAGATCATCAGTGTAGGCAGACATCTTAAAAGGCAGGGGGCAGTGAGGTAAAACAATACCTTAAAGCTTCTGTCTCAGACGATGAAGAAGAGGTTCAATGGCAACAGAGTGCAGCATACCAGAGAGAGGACAACCCTGCCTAACCCCCCTCTCAATATCAAAGGGGGCACTCAACCCCCCATTTATTTTAAGCACACTTTCAATGCCACTGTAGAGTGCCCGTATCTTGGCTATAAAACCAGAGCTGAAACCAAACCCGACCAGAGCCTGCCATAAGTACTGATGCTCAACCTGGTCACAAGCCTTTTCTTGGTCCAGGGAAATCAGACCAGCATCTACACCTAATTCACTGGAAACAGCCAGAATATCCCGAATTAAAGTGCCATCACTAATTTTCCTACCAGGTACGCAGTAAGTCTGATCAGGGAGGATCACGGATGCCATCACTTCCCAGAGCCTCAGGGCCAGAGCTTTAGATAGAATCTTATAGTCCGTGCTCAGCAGTGACACCGGTCTCCAGTTTTTCAACTGCTGCAGGTCTCCCTTCTTTGG
Source organism: Malacoctenus gilli (assembly GCA_032164315.1). Lineage (NCBI taxonomy): Eukaryota > Metazoa > Chordata > Actinopteri > Blenniiformes > Labrisomidae > Malacoctenus > Malacoctenus gilli. The sequence goes on from JASSRZ010001937.1 coordinate 38,240, forward strand.
TAGGAGGGTGACGACCGCCTTCCTGCAACTCAGCGGGAGCTGTCCCGCCCACAGGCTGGCCCTCATTACGGCCAGCAGGTCAGGCCCCACAATGGGCCAGAATTCTTTGTAGAATTCGATGGGCGTCCAAACCTGGCACCCTGCTGTTTGGCAGGGTTGCCAGGGCACTGTGCAGCTCTTCCAGGGTCAGCTCTGCCTCCAGCACCAGTTTGTCACCCTGGTTTACTTGAGGGAGACCTGCAAGAAAGCTGCCAAGCACCTCTGGATCCTGCGACCACTCACTCCTATAAAGGTCTCTGTAGAAACCGGCAGCAAACTTTCTAATCTCAGATGACTCCGAGATGTTGGAGCCACTGCCCGTGCCTAAGCAGTGAATGATTTTTTTCTGCCCACTTCTCTGTTCCATCCCGAAGAAGAACCGAGATGGGGCATCCATTTGCATGGCATATATGAACCTGGACCTGACCAGGGCCCCCTGCACTGACACGCCAAGTAGGTTGGCTGTGGCCAGTTTATTCTGCTTGAGGGAGTCTAAAAGCCCTCAATTTCATGAGGACTCTGCGAGAGACTCAAGTTCTTCCGCCTCAACCTCCAGATTTCTCAAAGATCGGGTCAACTCACCAGTGGCACCACGAGTGAATTGTTGGCAAAGCACTTTAATCTGTGCCTTGCCACAATCCCACCATTGCTGTATGTTTGTAAAGACAGGTTTGCTCTCTCTGTGGGTCACCCAGAAAAACTCAAAAACAGATCTAAACATGTATTTTTTAAAAGCATGGCGTTGAAGTGCCAATAAGCACTGTGGGAACGAATGTTCTGGATAAAAACAGTGCACGATACCAAAAAGTGGTCACTAAAACCTATGGGCTGAATCACACACTGTTTAAAAATACCGCCATGGTGTTTAAAACAATAACTCAGATCCAGCCTGGCCAAATATAAAACACCATCTTTGGAGTGACCCCATGTATATTGTCTCTGGTTGCCACTGAACATTCTCCATACGTCGAGCAGCTGGTGTGCATGTAAAATCTGTGCTAGCCTGGCAGAGGAGGATTGGTGAGGCTCAGGGTGATTCCTGTCTAAAAGAGGTGTTTCTGTACAGTTAAAATCACCTCATAAAACATAAAATCACTATCATGACAGGTTTTAAAAGTGTCACACAACGTGTTCAAAAACAGCATCCTCTCCATAGCGTTTGTGGGAGCGTAAGCGTTCAAAAACACAATCTTATTCCGTTCAAAAGTTGCTGTGACCTTCAACAAAACACCTGAGATGATCTCCTCAACATTAAAAGAAGTGGGCAGGAACTTCTTCAAGAATAAAATTTCAACCCCCCCACTCACACTGGACTTATGGCTTATAATGACCTCTTCATTAAAAGTCTGCCGCCATTGCAGTTCAATGTTCACAGTGCTGTGTGTCTCCTGTACAAACAAAACGTCCATCTTTTTCATGTCCATGAGTGAAAACAAGGAAGCCCATTTCCAGACCGCCCTGGCACCATGTAGATATAAAGTGCTTATTGTAAAATCACACATGGCTAAAAAGGAAGACACACAGATAAAAGACAGCAAAAATAAATAGCACAACTTAAACCCTTCAATGGTCTACATTAAGCTGCTCCTTAACCTTGCACACTAGCTTCTTCAATCTAAAAACCTCCTGACTGGACAGCACCGTACACGATTTTAGGGTCAGATGTCTGGCTGAATGAAGGAAACAGTGGTGGTCAGGGAAGTGATCCTCCACTGCAACCAGCCTCTGCCCTTTGGTCCTCTCTAAAAAAGTCAGTGTCACTGTATCTAAGGTGGGACTCCTGTGAACAGTGTTGGAATTCAGTTCTCTTATTTACCTATTATCTTGAATTTCTGCATGTTCGTTAATTGGATTAAATGGAGTCAATCAATTTCAAGAAAAAGAGTATTTTACTTCTCAAATCAAAGAATAATCTTATAATCTAATTTGAATGTGCGTTGCAGAGCTCTGGGTCATTTTCTCCCTAGCAACCAGACAAAAAGTACCATCTTGTGCTCAGCAGAGAAAAGACGCCT